>JABMCL010003293.1:340000-457500 GCA_018857735.1 Alviniconcha marisindica | reverse complement strand
TGGTGTGAGTTACATTCAGACACTTTGAAGGAAGAGATGCCCTGGTGTGAGTTACATTCAGACCCTTTGAAGGAAGAGATGCCCTGGTGTGAGTTACATTCAGACACTTTGAAGGAAGAGATGCCCTGGCATGAGTTACATTCAGACATTTTGAAGGAAGAGATGCCCTGGTGTAGTTACATTCAGACACTTTGAAGGAAGAGATGCCCTGGTGTAGTCTGTCTGCAGCAAAATCTAACTACAGCAGAACCTGGTCTGCTTGCAAGACAAAGTGATGCAGAGCATCCATCCTGCATCATGTTTGTGTTTATTATTTGTTCATTTCCAACAACAAAATTTAGAGAGAAAAAAACAAAAAAATATTCTGATGTTCACATCCACTTGGTATATTTATTATAGATATTTTTTGTACATGGAGAAAATTGCCCTCATATAACTACATCATGGTTGACTTGGCATTAAAAACCAATTATCTATCATGCAGAACAAAATACTAGTGTGACCTGATTCTGAGAGCATAAGGGATGAGTGTTCGCCTGTGTGCCTGAGGTTGACTGCGTTGGAGCTAACTGTGGTGTTTCTGAGGCTTCTTGCACAAACCCTGTCAGGGGAACTACTGTCCAGTTGGTCCAGTGGGCTGGTCACACAAAACAAGAAAAAGGTCTTTGTGTTTGGTTTGGTTCTTTGTCCCCCATGACAAGGCAGGGTTGTGAAAGCTTTGTCACTGTTCTTGATTTAACTATATTTGCTGTATTGAACTGGTGGCATTGGATAAACTGATATCATGATTTTTAGTGAAGACATTTTCAAGTATGCCAGGTTTCCGTGGAGTCCAGAAGAGTTTGAAAGGCCTGGCAGGGGTCTGTGGAGTCCAGAAGACTTTGAATGGCATGGCAGGTTGCTGTGGAGTCCAGACGAATTTGAAAGGTCTGGCAGGTTTCTGTGGAGTCCAGAACAGTTTGAAAGGCCTGGCAGGTTTCTGTGGAGTCCAGAACAGTTTGAAAGGCCTGGCAGGTTTCTGTGGAGTCCAGAAGAGCTTTTTTGTACAGGTTTCTGTGGAGCCCAGAAGAGTTTGAAAAGCCTGGAAGGTTTCTGTGGAGAGTCCAGAAGAGTCTTTTTGTACAGGTTTCTGTGGAGCCCAGAAGAGTTTTTTTGTACAGGTTTCTGTGGAGCCCAGAGGAGTTTGAAAGGCCTGGAAGGTTTCTGTGGAGTCCAGAAGACATTGAAAGGCCTGGAAGGTTTCAGTGGAGCCTGGAAGAGTTTGAAAGGTTTGGCAGGTTACTGTGGAGTCCAGAAGAATTTGAATGGCATGGCAGGTTTCTGTGGAGCCCAGAAGAGTTTGAAAGGCCTGGCAGGTTTCTGTGGAGTCCAGAAGAGTTTGAAAGGCCTGGCAGGTTTCTGTGGAGTCCAGAAGAGTTTGAAAGGCCTGAATGGCATGGCAGGTTTCTGTGGAGTCCAGAAGAGTTTGAATGGCATGGCAGGTTTCTGTGGAGTCCAGAAGAGTTTGAATGGCATGGCAGGTTTCTGTGAAGTCCAGAAGAGTTTGAATGGCATGGCAGGTTTCTGTGGAGTCCAGAAGAGTTTGAATGGCTTGGGCTATTACTGTGGAGTCCAGAAGAGTTGAGCATAAATCACATGAAGCAGGATGCATCATAAAACTCACATCTCCTATTGCAGGCGAGCATTACGACGCGGGGAAAGCGTGAAATACCTGGTCCCTGACCCAGTGATAGACTACATATGGGAGCACCAGCTTTATGGGGTCCCAGACAAGTAAGGGACTGCTTTCAAAATCCAGACTGTGTGTTGTGATACCATCATGGATATTGTGAAGTGCTGTGATTCTGCTTTTGTGCCAAACATTGTGCCTTTGATGTGAGCATCTTTTTGGTGTTGTGAGGACTTCAATTTTAAGGGCTGGGTGGAGGATGTAGTTGAATGTCTGGGGCTTGAATGAAGATGCAAAAAAAAACTGTTATCAAACAACAAGCATCCAAATGTGGAAATGACACAAAAAAATTAAGAACATCTCTTGGAAGGTTGAGTCTAAACTAACCTTGATGAGAGAAAGCACTATTCAGCTGTCCACAGGAACAGTTTAAGGTTAAAATGTCTAGTGTTGTATACAGGAAGCAGCCTTCAAGATAATTCTCTGGATGGTTCTGCCTACAGCTGGACCAAAGATGGATCTCCACCCATTCTGTGTATTACTTAAAACAGTGTATAGTGAGGTGTACCCATATGATTGGGTCTGCGCATGCCACCATCTGTAGTGGTAAATTGAAGTTCACCTGTATTTGCTGCTGAATTGTGCAGCAGTGATCGATTTCTGAAACCCTGATGTCTTGGGGTTTGTCAAAAACTAAGAGCACGT
Organism: Alviniconcha marisindica; assembly: GCA_018857735.1. Lineage (NCBI taxonomy): Eukaryota > Metazoa > Mollusca > Gastropoda > Provannidae > Alviniconcha > Alviniconcha marisindica. The sequence goes on along the minus strand of JABMCL010003293.1, from coordinate 455,126 downwards.
AATGCGAATGGTTTAGTGTGGCTGCTAGGCATCCTCTTTGTCAGATTTTTTATTTATTTAAATTTTAAAGGAGTATTGACATGTTTTTTAAATTTTATTTTAAAGGAGCATTGACAGATTATTATTTTTAATTTTATTTTAAAGGAGTATTGACATTTTTTTTATAAAGGTGAATGTGAATAGTTATTCACAGGCCTTACTGTGTGATCTAACTTGATTCTCAGCTTGCTGTCACAACGCTAACTTCCTAACAGGCCTGTGCCGTGCCAAGTGGTCATGCACATCAAACATCAGTACAGAGCAATTTATCACTGATTTGTTTCGCTGTAGCTGCCTTGATTGCATGCTGTGTACATGTATGCCTGTTGCTTTCCTGCTGTAGTGTTACTGTCATGCCTGTTTTGCTTTTGGGTCAACTATGAATACGTGTGGCTCTAACATCTAAAGCAGAATTTGCAAGCATTGTGTGTGCATGTGTTTGTGTGTGTGTGTGTGTGTGTGTGTGTGTGTGTGTGTGTGTGTGTGTGCATGTGTGTGTGTGCGAGTACAGTTTGCAGCATTTTTGCGCTCAGATTTATTTTAGCCACCTCTCTCTCCCTCTCTCTCTCTGTCTGTCTTATCTTTCAAATGTTGCAAGTGTTTGGGTAATAATTACTGACTCAGGAACATTTGTCCTTGGAGAATGGAGAATAATCGAGTATTTGAATCAGTAGATTCAGTTTTTGTTTAATTGGTCCATTTGGAACGGATTTCATTTTTCAGACATGCTCGCGCGCGCACACACACACACACACACACAGAGAAAAAACTTATTGCATAATGTTTTACAAAAAGATACATGACAAAGTGCTCATTGAAATCACAATCCAGCCTTACAAAACATTGTGAATAGGCAACACTTTGTCGAGAGTGAAACAGATACCCAAGGATCCCTTTAAGTTGAGTACTTTTGAGCTGTTTCATTTTGTCAGCTTGCAGTGTTTATGGGTTGTGCAGTTTAGCACATAACAAAAAGACCATTAGATATTTTAAATGTTTCTATTTCTTATCTATATACATACATATATCTTGATTTTTTTACATTTTCAGAAGAAGAAAAAAGCATTTCTGCTGGAACTTTAAAATCACCATCTTAGGATCCTTTCCTTTCAAATCGTAGGTGGAAATTTAGATAAGCTATCTGTCTGTTTTGAATAAAACACTGGAAAAGTTTTCTTCTTCTTTGTCTTTTCTGAGTTCTGTCCACTGTAGAAAAAGAAGAAGAAATAATATGAAAAGAAAACTGCCTGGCAAGTAAGAACACCCACGTGATTCTGAGAGTTTTTTCTGTAAACAAAGTCTAGAGACAACACTCAGACAGGGCCAGTACATGTGCTTCTTGCGTTTAATTGTGCCGTATCAAAGTAAGGCAGCTGCTGTAATCTGGGTTACAAATCTGCGATTTGTGCTTGATAATGGCAATGTTTTTCATACATGAGTTTTGAAATTTGTAAATACAGTTATTCAGGAACAAAGCAGAATTCAAAAAGTGGTCCTCATATTGTTTCAAATAGTCTACTTGTTTTGATATTTGTACAGTTATTCAGGAACAAAGCAGAATTCAAAAAGTGGTCCTCATATTGTTTCAGATAGTCTACTTGTTTTGTTATCTGTACAGTTATTCAGGAACAAAGCAGAATTTAAAAAGTGGTCCTTGCGTTGTTTCGAATAGTCTACTGGCTTGTTATATGTGCAGGAGCAAAGCAGAATTTAAACAGTAGTCCTTGTATTGTTTTGAATAGTCTACGGGTTTTGATATCTGTGTTATTAATTATTGGCTGTTTCCACCTATTTTAACAGCGCTTGATGTTTTTGTAAAGGTTTGGTTCTTTGTGTGAATTCTGCATGTTCACAGTTATTGTGGTTTGCAGTGAGAAGTGCACAAGCCCAAACCCCAAAATGTGTGTGGAAGTCTGCTGAAGTGATTTGTTGTTATTATTTTTTGCATTATTATGTGCCTTGTCATAGTTGTCACGTGACGGCTAGCCCACACATTTGAATGCATTTTTGTTTGTTTGAACTCTTACGTGGTGTCATTTTGTTTCATGAAGTATTCTCGTGGTTACTGACATGAATATACAGATCTGGTCATTATTAATTCCTTAAACATTCTTGAGTTGTGCAATTTTTGGTTGTCTTTTTCAGTATTGTGTTTTTGTCATAATTGTCATGCAATTGTGGGCACAAAGTTGAATTTTGTTGTTGTAATCTCATGTGGTGTGCTTCTGTTTTATAAAGCGTTGTAGTCATTAATCACAAGGATGTACTGGTGTAGTCATTAATCAGCTAAACATTTTGGTGTTGTTTTGGTTTTTCTTTATCTTAATGTGTATCACCATTGTACACAATTCTGTTCCGTTCATTATTTTATTGATGGTCCCCATAATTTACTGTCTTTTTGCAGTATACACAGAAAGGTTTTAAATGTATAATGTATTCAGCAGTTATACTTTTCATGGTGGCAATCCACTGTCAGCCATTGTCATACTTACAATAGATTGAAACAATTGGTTTGCAGTGAAATTAATAAAATCTGTTTTTTGATAACTGTTATCCTTTTTTCTTCATGTTTTGGTCACTTATTTTATATGGTATGAATGTTGGAGTGATGGGGTGGGGGGGGGGGGGGGAGTAGGGGAGGGCTACATTGGGTTAAGTATTATAAATGGGAGTAATAATATACATCCCTACAAAGCAGCAGCTTCCAAATGACTTAACTGGTGTGTTTGTGTGTGTGTGTGTGTGTGTGTGTGTGTGTGTGTGTGTTTCTGTCTCTCTTTTTTATATTTTTATTTTTTATATATGCATAAACCAGGCATACACATAAATACAAAGTTAATATGTACAGACTATATACTGGTGTCAGACAGAGAAAAAAGCAGTAAAAAGAAGAATTTATTTATGTATAAACAAAGCAACAAGCAGACACACACAACAACTAAAAAAAAAAAATGTTTTAAATCAGGCAAAGCAACAGCTGTAAGGGCAACATCTGAAAAGGGAAGAAAAAAAGGGGACAGTAACAAAAGCATTGGGTGGGGACAAGAGAGAAGGAGTGGGAAAGGGGGTGGTGGTGGGGGAGGGGGGTGAGGGGGGAGTGAGTTACATAGCAGTTATGATGCTTAATATAGGAGCAACAAGGTAGACTATGCTGTTGTTAATTAGATTATAGCCCAGACTTGTACAGCATGAGCTGGCTTATAGCCTCCTGGGGACCTCTGCTGCAGTTGATGATACTTTAGCCTCAGAAGCTGACAGAAAACTGTTCAAAACAGAAAAATGAGGATGTACCTTGTATTTACATGCATGCCAGGTGTAGGCAACTCAAGTCTTTGTTGTTGTATTTGTGTTACATATTTCAAGCGCTAATCAACTCCCTTGTGTGTTGAGAGAACTGTTTTCTCATCACTGCCTAGAAACGAAAGGGGTCTTGGACAGAGGGAGGGCAGACTGTTGTAGTATCAGTAGCTGCTGCTTGGAGTGTGTAGCTGCTTAGATGTATGCTCAGTATGGCTGTAGCAACAATGTGGTGCAATGACCTGCTCATCCACTGACTCACTGTATTCATGCAACTGGTTTCAAAGAAGGAAGAGCAGTTTTGGAAGAGGTATAAACAAAACAAAAAAAGATTTACACTGGATCAGTAGATGACTAAAAACCTCTACTGACAAGCCATCTTTGATTTACTGGTGGCATCTTTAAAGAGTGTGGGGTTTGTGTGTGTGTGTGTGTGTGATCATTTTATTTATTCTTTCACATCATGGTAAGTGTATCTGAGCAATTTTCGCTGCAATCCCAAAGTTATAAAATATTATTTCCTTGCGCATCTTCTGCATATTATTGACATGTTCTGTCTTTCAGATGTTTCAATCGCTCTGTCTTTCTTTCCCTGCTGCTCTGGGTCTGTGCCCTGTGGATTGTTGTGGTCGCAGTAAGTACATCAATCACATGATGCCCTCCCCGAACAACGAGGCCCTGTCGCCGGAGACGGAGGAAGACATGACGAGTTCATCATCAGGCGAGATCAATGTTGTCCTGAGATCTTCAGCAGGATCTCAAAGCTCTCGTTCCATGGATGTCTCGCCATCATACCTGTCAGTGGACAGGAGTCCGGCGAGAATGCCTTCCGGCAACAAGACCGTGGCCTGCATGACGGATATTGGGTCACTGGTGCGGCGGGTCAAAAATGTACGGGTTGTGTATAATACTCCAGAGACTTGTGTGTGAGCTCAGGCTGCTTTCTGTGTTTGCGGGCACTATGAGGGATGTAACTGTGTGAGTGAATGCCTGTAGCCTCTCTGTTCAGTGTGCAGGGGGCACCGTATTACTGCTGGGAGTCCCTGCGGTGGGTTAAGGATGAATCAGTGGTATTTGCACCAGAGTTATTCATTCTCTGAAAAGTAGCCGAAGAGAAGGAGAACCAAACCTCATCATACAGCATGGAATCTTAAGGTGCTATAAGTTAGACTGCTGGGATTCTGCTGTGTTTAAACTTTTTTTTTAAATGTGATACATACTTTCGGCACCTAACTGTTCATTTTGTAGAGTATGTATATACTCTAAACCTCAAAGTGGTATTATTATGCATTCCAATTAGATTAGGCTGATTTGGGTATTTAATCATCAGTAGTGTCACCACCAAATACAATGCAACCCTACCCTTTAACTCTGCCCTAAAAATTAGGCAAAGGTCAGGTTTTAAAGGAGGAGTGATCACTGGAGGTAGGCTTCATTTACACAAAAATATGAGGGGAAGAGTTTGACCCAAAACAGTAGCTTTAAGAGGTGGGTCAGTTTCTCATCGGGGTGGTCTTTCATCAGGGGTTTCATTGTATTTCAAACAGTGTTCAAAATGCTGTGAAAAAGGATTCTAGTGGACGACATCACCCCTTTGCCTACTTAGCACTCCCAAGCATGTTGCACTGGCCCTAACAGAACTTTCCACCACCTTTGCCATCATTTCATCCAGACATATGGTCTATATATTTTTTTTAAAGTGTTTTCCTTCACGTTTTTTGGTTTGTTTGTGCTTGTAATTCTTTTGTAGCAAGCCAATTTCCATTCAGTTGCCTCAAATTAAAAAAAAAAATTACCACCAGTTTTGTCATGCCACAATTACCTCCTAGCACCGCACACAAGCGTCTGGGCGCACTCTTGACAGTCTACCGTTCCCGAGTCCGAACAACAAAATGTTAACGGAACGTTCACGCTACGAAGCACACAGAGCACAGCGTAGTCTTATCGCACAGCACCCTAAGCCCAGAGAGGTTTATGAACTTGTTAACTGCTTCCCAGCCCACAGGCTGTGCCTTCCTTCCCCAGTGGACCAAGGGACACACTGGAGATTCTCCATTGATTGTATTGATTTTCAGCCAGGGCACCGGAATCAAAGTCTATCAGTTTGTATCAGCTTGGCGTGGGGTGATGCAGCAACAGGCTGGTAGATGATGCCCTGGATGCACGCTGTTTTGAAGTCGACTGCTGCAGAAATCTTAGCCCAAAGGCTGGCAGTTTACAGCGTATTTCCAGGGCAGTTTACAGCATAGTTACTGGACAGTTTTACAGCATAATTGCAAGACTTCCAAAGAAAACTTGAATTTGCTTGATTGTTTTGATGCTTTTTTTTTTCTTTGCTTTTTTCAATTCATGTTCTACTTTTTTTTAAAGGCGGTGAATTTTGGACCGCCATCTCCGCTTAAACTGCCAGTGGTGACATTCATTCTCCCCTTTTTAACAACTATAATTATTCGGTTGTTTTTGTGGTTATCACTGCTGTAACGGGTCGGTTAACTGCAGCCGCTGATTGTTCTAAAAAGTTGATACTTTTGTTCGTGTCACGATAATTCAGGGCCACTTTTATGAGCAACAGTCAAACTTAAATGAGCAAACATTCCACATTGTTGAGTCTAAAAAAAGTGTATGTGCAGCTGCTTGTTGTTGAGTTTATCCAAAAAATGCTAGTCCAGAATGTTGACTTTGTCATCATTTCATTTCTTTGTTAGGTTTTGCAAGGCAGTTAAATGCCAGCACATTGTACAAGTATGCATGTGAAGAACCAATTATGTATCCTGAGAATGGTGGTTCTTTGAAGGAATTCATATAAAAGAAAGTGGTCAGGGTTGCTGCCATTTCAAACACTGGTCTATTGTTTGTTTGTGCACGTGCGTTCAGGAGCATTTGTAACAGGGATTTCAGGCTACATTTCCAGGAAATGTGTAAAGTGGTGATGTTAGTTATATTCAATAACAATAAAGAGACACCTGCACTGTGTAAAGTTGTGATTTTAGCTATATTCAATAACAATAAAGACATCTACACTGTGTAAAGTGATGAGTTTAGTTATATTCAATAACAATAAAGACATCTACACTGTGTAAAGTGATGAGTTTAGTTATATTCAATAACAATAAAGACATCTGCACTGTGTAAAGTGATGAGTTTAGTTATATTCAATAACAATAAAGACATCTACACTGTGTAAAGTGATGAGTTTGGTTATATTCAATAACAATAAAGAGACATATACACTGTGTAAAGTGGTGATTTTATTTATATCCAATAACAATAAAGAGACATCTACACTTTGTAAAGTGGCGATATCTTTCCAGTTGAGAGTAAGCAGTGAGGCAGCCAAAGACCAAATCCTTTGAATTGAAGGGTCTTGCTGGGGTGGGTGGAGTGGGGTGGGGGTCAGTAAGACAAAGGGGTAACCTCGCAAGATGACACCAGGAATACGGCAGGAAAACGTGACATTACATTTTAGGGGGCAGATAACATGTGAAGCCTCACTGGGCGATGTGCTATCTGTTAGGGCAGCCGCTGAAGCCACTGGCTGTGATTGGCTTAAATGCTGGACCAGTGCTGGTGTCCATTTTCTGCTTCCTGATCAGGGATATGCACGCACATGACCAAGATGTTGATCTGATATGAATTCTCATCCCAAGACCCACTCTGTTGTTCTTCTTCTTGTTTTTTGGACCAAGACATTGATCCAGTATTCATTTTCATCCCAAGGTTCGCTCTTTTTCTTGTTTTTTGAAGCAACCACGCTGTTTTCTTTGTCCAGTAGATGTTGGCATTTGTTTACACTTTTCTCAGTTTGCAGTGTGAATTGTTGCAGTGTGCCTTTGGTTTGTGTTGTTCACACTGCAGTACAGTGAAGTAGTGTGCAAGTGACATGTTTTGTTCACAGTGTAGTTGTGCTTAAGTGACTTTTTCTTTTTTTTCCTTTCTTTTTTTCTTTTTACAATGCAGTTGTGTGAAAGTGATGTGTTTTGTTCACAGTACCAAGCAGCACGCAGACTACTGTCACAGTGCAGTTGTGTGCAGATGACATGCTTTGTTCACATTGTTGTTGTGTGCAAATGACATGCTTTGTTCACACCGTAGTTGTGTGCAAATGACATGCTTTGTTCACACTGTAGTTGTGTGCAAATGACATGCTTTGTTCACACCGTAGTTGTGTGCAAATGACATGCTTTGTTCACACTGTAGTTGTGTGCAAATGACATGCTTTGTTCACACTGTAGTTGTGTGCAAATGACATGTTTTGTTCACAATGTGGTACAGTGAAGCCATGTGCAAGTGACGTGTTTTGTTCACACCACAGTACAGTGAAGTCGTGTGCAAGTGATGTGTTTTGTTCACACCACAGCACAGTGAAGTTGTGTGCAAGTGACATGTTTTTTTCACATCACAGTACAATGAAGTCGTGTGCAGGTAACATGTTACTGTTGTGCTGAATTTGAAAAAATCAGATCTGCTGGATGTATGTTTGACTTGTTAAGTGTTTCTGCAGGTGTGTATTTTTTTTACAGTGGAGAACAGTTAACAGTTATCAATCAGTAAATTGCTTTTATATCGCATTGCTCTCTGTTTTCGAGCCGATTTACTGGGCTCTAGTCATGTGTAACTTTGAATGACTGTAGCTTTACATAGTGCATTTTGAATATCCATTGAAATGGTGCACTTATAGTGTTACATGGTTGTTAGATGGCTGGTGCCACGTGAAACTGTTTCCACCTCACCTATGTTCTGTGTACACCATACAACCATGTACCCCTTTACAGTGCTATTCAAAGCTGCATATGTTCATCGGTCTTCGAGTACTTGCTGGGATATTTTAGTGTTTCCATAACCCTATGAACTCTGACATGGGCTACAGGATCTTTAATGCGTGTGTGTGATCTTTTGGGACCTTGGTTTATACATATATGGTTTCACCTGAAAGACACTCAGAACACAAAATGCAGGATAACACATAAGTTTCCTGCACCAGGAATTTCTCTTTTTCATGGTATCTGATATTGATAACACAGATGGAATTTCAGTTTCATGTTAACAGTACTACACTTGCTATTTGCTACTGTTTTTGCTTGTTTGCTTTTTGCTTTGCATTACATTAATTTTACTCATATTTATGCGCATATTCATATGCACTGCCTATGTGATAGTTGCATTGTGCATGTTAGATGCCCGGTAATTATACACCTGTTGTAAAGGTTGTACATAACTTGTCATGTGTGTTAAAAAATACTTTCAGCTGTCCCTTGTGCAGAAGTACCCCATGCAATCATCAAAGATTCTGGCCAATGTGAAAGTGTTTTCTCCATTACTTGTGAAGGAAACAAACAAATTGTTCCACATGTTTTTCACACACAAGATAACCAGTGGTAAAAAAAGAAGGAAAAAAAAAGAGAAGAAAAGAAAAGAAGGAAAGCGCAATTGGAAAGTCTTAATCATTTAAATGCTTTAAATGTTTCATCTTATTAAGCAGTGGTTCAGTCTTTGTCCTTTCAAATGCTTCATCTTATTAAGCAATGGTTCGAAGTCTTTGTTTTTTCAAATGCTTCATCTTATTAAGCAATGGTTCAAAGTCTTTGTTCTTTCAAATGCTTCATCATATTATTGAGCTATGGGTCAAAGTCTTAAGCCCTTTCAGAGAACTGTTTGTTGTTGTTTGCAGTACAATCTCAGGGTTTTCCAGTCGAGCAAAGTCCAGGAATAGCGTTCAGCATGGAAAACGAAGGATCGACTGAGGTAGGACAAGTGATGCCGCTGAACCTCGCGCCCGTTATTCTGAACTACAACTCTCATTTCGGACATGCACTGATGTAGCAAAGGCTCTGCTGGCTCTGTTTCATGGTACATGTAAGGGAGTTCACAAAAGCATCAGCTGGTTGGCTGCGAGTGACTTAAAACTTCTTGCAGGGGAACAATATGGATGGCTGCTGGATCATGTTGGAGTGGATAGCGATGACAGACCTTGTGAGGGTGAAGGGGTTAATTGGTTAGTGACTGAATTTGAATTTTGATGTCCTGTTGGCTGCACAGAGTCCTTGTGGGACATGGGTGAAGGGTGTAGTTAGTTAGTTTTAATAATAAGTAATAATGATTATAAAGTGCTATTCTCTAACCAGAGATAGATTCGCTGTGCTGTACAAACAGCTTATGGCAAAAACCTCATCAGCATACATTCCAACAAGCAGAACCTTAAATGTTGTAGTCTGCTATTATCACCAAGCAAACAATAACTAAATATATGTATACACCAAACACACACACACACACACACACACACACACACACACACACACACACACACACACTAACATGCGACAAGTTCTTGGATTTTAACACCCAAACCACTGCATAAGGTCACCACACGATGAAGGTGAAGAGGGTTGGTTAGTTCTTGGGTTCTGATGTCTCACTCACAACACAGATCCACCCGAGGATGAGGGTGAATGAAGTGGAGGCTAAACACGTCAGATCATGGATGATTCTTAGAGTCTTGCACAGTACAGGCAAGAGGTGGGAGAGATGTCTGGATTCAATTTGGAAATTAGGTAGAGAGCCTATGTGTATACATCTTATAGATTCACCCCTTCACCTTGACAAGGTCAGTCATTTCTGTTCCAAAATGATTTTCTCCTGTTTCACTACTGTGATATTTGTATCAGTCTATCATAATGGCCTCCAGCACATAGCTGTGACTGACTGAAATTAGAACTGCAATATACTGCTCTGTTTTGAGGAGGACAGTGGGCCCCCATGTTGCCATTATTAATATCAGTGTCAGTCTTTTCTTTTTCAATTCTGACAGTGTTCAAAGGAAACCACAGGAGCTGTCCATATCTACACGTAAACCTGGTTGTGCGGGGGGAGTTTCATTCATTCTGATCCCGGTTAAAACATTCGACTACAGATAAATAAATTATGTATTTTGCTTTTTTTAATTTTTATTGCCACTGTTATTTCTGTTTAAGCATTACTGCCCTAATTAAGGATTTTCCTATGGCAAATTTGTTTTTGCAGCTGTAAAAACATTTGATGGATAAAAATGCATTTGCTTCTTTTTTTTATTGTATAATATTTTTCAATTACGTGTGCTTTTAATTGCCCCAGATAAAGATTTTCCTGTTGCAAATTTGGGACTGTTTCAGCGAGAAACAACAGGTGTAGCATAAAGGGGGCGCTTGGCCCTTCTTTAACCATTCTGCATAATTATGGGACACGATTCTCAGACCTGTGTCCCAGTGACTGGCTAATTGAAAAGCCAGGTGCAATACTGAAACATGTTTTGTGCACCTATACATAAAGAGAATATTAAGCAAATTATTTGAGAGGAAGGGAGTGTACCTGATAAATTCCTTGTTGAATGAGTATAGGCATTTCCCATTGTGTTTTAAGGTCTTCGAGACCAAAGTATATTCCCTCAGCAATCAGTTACTTGCCATTTAAAAAACACAACTTATATAGGTATGTGTGTGTGTGTGTGTGTGTGTGTGTGTGTGTGTGTGTGTGTGTGAATATACATAGAGATGTAAAAAACAAGCAGGTGATTGACTGTTGAGGCATTATATTTAAGTCTGGAAGACCTTGGAGTATATGTACTCTGTGTCTTTATCAAATAAATAAATACAGTCTCCTCTAGAGCTCTTTGAATTTTTTTAAATTTCTTTATGAATTTGGTGAAATGAAATTAGGAAGTGTGTGTACACACACACACAAATTTGTATGCTACACAATATAAACTGTGATGAAAATGTACACCCAAAATCAACATAAAGTGGTCTCTAAAAAGTTTAGCATTTTTAGTTGTGTATGTTCATTTGGACTAATGTCGCACATTTCCATACACGGTTATTTGCACCAAAATTTGGGTTCATGTTTCTTTTTATGTGTAATAGAATCTGATCTCACTCCATCACAGGCATTGAAGTATCTAGTAAGATTATTCAAACAGTTTAAGAACACTTCAGCATCACACTGTCCAACTTTTAAGCTTTTTTCTTTCTTTTTCTTTTTTAAAGAAAAAAGGCCACGAAATAGCTCCACATCTCTGAAATCATTGTCCCAAATTTGAACACAACTTATTTTGCCAAGAGGGTAATCGCCTTGATTGTTTTGCCACTGTGTGGTTGTTGCCATCTGAAAATACCCTAACCATTGTTAACCAGATTGAAATGTACAGCCCAGTTGTTTGCTGTTATTGTTGTTTGTTTGTTTTAATGTATGTTTGTGCATGGTTTATTTTGCTGTTACATTTAAGCTCCTTGTGGGAAATTCAGTTTGCCAGAAAAGTTACATTTTAGCTCCCTGTGGGAAATTCAGGCCACCTTAAAGTGACATTTTAGCTCCTTGTGGGGAATTCAGATGGTCTTAAAAGCCACATTTTAGCTCCTTGTGGGGAATTCAGGTGGTCTTAAAAGCCACATTTTAGCTCCTTGTGGGGAACTCAGGTGGTCTTAAAAGCCACATTTTGGCTCCTTGTGGGGAATTCAGGTGGTCTTAAAAGCCACATTTTAGCTCCTTGTGGGGAATTCAGGTGGTCTTAAAAGTTACATTTTAGCTCCTTGTGGAAAATTCAGGTTGCCAGAAGTTATATTTTAGCTCCTTGTGGAAAATTCAGGTCACCAGAAAAGTTACATTTTAGCTCCTTGTGGAAAATTCAGGTCGCCAGAAGTTACATTTTAGCTCCTTGTGGAAAATTCAGGTCGCCTCAAATGGTAAGGCCACAGCAGCCATAAGGCCGGAATTACCTGGTCCTACCAAAGTACACAGTGTTATATGTACTGTTTACCTATCCCAGCATGATGGGGATGTCTTCATTTTACCAAGGCAGTCGTGGTGGGAAACTCCCTTACTCTGCTTTAACTTCCATTTCATTGAACCTGTGCTCTGGAACTCCCGTCCTCTCTCTGTCAGGCATTCGTCTTCACTCTCTTCTTTTAAGTCAAAACTGAAAACCCATCTCTTCTCCTCTGCATACTGATCTGTTTTTTTACCAATCCATCACCAGTAATGCATGTATTTGTTGTTTGGTGTGTGTGGATGGGTGTGTGTGGGTGTGTGTGCGCATGTGTCTGTGCATGTGTGTGTGTGTGTGGGTGGGTGTGTGCGCACGTGCGTCTGTGTGTGTGTGTGTGTGATGAAATGAGTGTATCCTTATATCTTTGTAAGCACTCTGAGCTCTTACGAGATGGGGCTCCATAAATAATCGATTATTATTATCTACGTGAAGAAACACATAGCACAGCATCTGGGAGCTCTTTCACAAAACTTGGTCACTTAATTGTGCTAAGACTAAGAGTCACAGGTTACAAGCTAGCAACAGTCGGAAAAAAATATATCCTTCCCAAAGTATCACTTAAGAATTGGATCACTCCAGGTGCATTCTTGTTGATGGCATGTACACGAAGGGGCAGAATATATTTTTTATCTCCATTATTTTTAGTCAGCATGGACCCAGAAAGGGACAGGGTCTATTTTCATCTCAGTCATTTGTAGCCCGTGATACAGATCTGCCTGGATGCCGCATATTATTCTACGTACATGTCAGGAACCGCAAAGGTCTGACACACTGCCTTTCCTTGTCCGCGGGCCTAGAGAGTCGGTCCAGTTTTCCTGCCGGACTGACACCAGGATCAGACCCAAGACTCGTACTGTTCAGAGCCAGTCACAAAGCCTTTTTTTTTTTTAAATCATGGCATCTTTGTTGCTTAAAGTGTAGCTTTGCTTCCCCAAGCTGGTATCTCCTCTTTCAGGGGCCCCAAGAGATCTACGTGGCAGCACAGAGGAGGGGGGCATTTCATCCTGTGCAAAGTTCTGTGCTGACACATTGTAATTATGGGCACTCAGCGTGCTGAATGCATGATGGCTCTAAGTACTTACAAGCTCTTTCAGACATACGTATAATAGTAATTATTAGATGACAAAGACTCAAACGCAGGGCATACCAATACACATACAAGCACACTCCCAACAAGCATACCCACATACATGCACGCACACGTGTCTCAGGGCAATGGAACTGAAGGAAAGGTTTGTGAAAACAGGTTTTCAAGGAAGATTGGAAAGAGCCAACAGAGGTTGCACGTTGGACAGAAACTGGGAGTTGGTTCCAGGTAGGAGGAGCCTAATAAGAGAAAGAGCGCTGACCACTGAACAAGGTACGGAAGGGTGGCGTTCTGAATACCCAAATGTCTGCAGAAGAGTGGGGTTGCCAGGAAGGAGTATGAAGGTGCAGACGGTCTGAAAGGCAGACCAGGGTTTGATCACAGATGATCTTAAAGCAAAGCCACAACAGTTTTGACAGTCTGAAAGGTAGAGAGGGGTTTGGTCCGAAATGATCTTGAAGCATATCGAGTCTGAAAGGGAGAGAGGGGTTTGGTCAGAAATGATCTTGAAGCATATCGAGTCTGAAAGGTAGAGAGGGGTTTGGTCAGAAATGATCTTGAAGTATATTGACAGTCTGGAAGGTAGAGGGGGGTTTGGTCAGAGATGATCTTAAAGCAATGACAGTTTGGGTTTCATCAGAGATGATCTTAAAACAACGACAGTTTGTTAATACAGATGGTCTGGAAGGTAGGGGTTTCATCAGAGATGATCTTAAAGCAATGACAGTTTGTTAATATAGATGGTCTGGAAGGTAAGGGTTTCATCAGAGATGATCTTAAAGCAATGACAGTTTGTTAATATAGATGGTCTGGAAGGTAAGGGTTTCATCAGAGATGATCTTAAAGCAATGACAGTTTGTTAATATAGATGGTCTGGAAGGTAAGGGTTTCATCAGAGATGATCTTAAAACGACAGTTTGTTAATACAGATGGTCTGGAAGGTAAGGGTTTCATCAGAGAAGATCTTAAAGCAACGACAGTTTGTTAATACAGTTTGTTAGATGGTCTGGAAGGTAAGGGTTTCATCAGAGATGATCTTAAAGCAATGACAGTTTGTTAATATAGATGGTCTGGAAGGTAAGGGTTTCATCAGAGAATATCTTAAAGCAACGGCAGTTTGTTACTATAGATGGTCTGGGAAGGTAGGGGCATACACCGGGTGACCCTCACAAGTGTTTGGCTGAGGCATGCTACAACATGCAATCCTCTAACTCCGTAAAATGTATTTGTCAACGTGCAGTTGCATATGCCAGGTGACCCTCACAGTGTTTGGCTGAGAAATGCTACAACATGCAGTCCTCTCACTTGTTACCATGTATTTGTCAACATGCAGTTGCATATGCTGGGTGACCCTCACAGCGTTTGACTGAGGCATGCTACAACATGCAATCCTCTCACTCTGTGGAAGGTGTTTGTCAACGTGCAGTTGCATATACCGGGTGACCCTCAGAGTGTTTGGCTGGGGCATGCTACAACAGCATCCGACTCCACCACCCTAATCAAGTGCCCTTGCCTAACCCTTATTGGGACAGTGACTGTGCTGTGTCAAGTGTGTGGACAGACAGATGCATCGAAGTCAATTCCTTCCCTTTCCCTGTTAAGATAGAACTTGGCACAGCATGGACTGCCCCCCTTCCTTGTGCGTGCAACTCCAGCAGAAAACTGACGTCCTGATCTCAGTGAACACACCAGCATGGCTTGGTATCTTCTGCACCCTAGGCTTGTTTGTATTTTATTCTCTGCGTCATTTGGACAGACTTTTCTTGTTTTTTTTAAAGAATCATGTACATGACTGTTGCCAAATTAATAGCATGGCACAAAATTGTTTCTCTCTGTGTTAACAGAACTGAAACAGTGTGTCCAAAGAACTGTGTTAACAGAATTGAAACAGTGTGTCCAAAGAACTGTGTTAACAGAATTGAAACAGTGTGTCCGAAGAACTGTGTTAACAGAATTGAAACAGTGTGTCCAAAGATCTGTGTGCAACAGTTGGTGCTTTATTACTGTTTTCAGGGAATGTTATGATTTGCTACATTACCTGGTTTGTTGATGTTGATAATTTTTTGAAGTTTGTTTCGTTTAATCTGGAACTGTTGTATCAGCATGCATCCAGTAACTGTATAAATGTCTTGTGAAGTTACTAAAAGAGTGTGAACAAAAATGGTTTCCTGAGGTCTGTAACTGATACATTACCAAGATATGTGTTCTATTTTCTTTGTGTGATGGCTTGCTGTTTGGATAATAAAGCTTTAACACAAAGTGCAACAGCTTCTCACACCTGTATTCTTATGCTTCACTTATAGAACCCTTGTCATGGCAATGAAAGTGGTGGTAACTTGCTCTTGGAGACAATGTTAAGTATCTCATGGCCCCAGTATATATTTGCCCTGGTGTGACCGTCTTGGTTGACTGGGCATCAGAAAACAGAAGTTCCTTCCCTCCCAGAGTGCGAGCTATTTATTGGTGGGGTAGACAGATGAGTATTTTTAATGACTACGTGTGTATTTGTGTACTGTCCCAAAAGGGAATTTTTCGCAGGAAAGTTCAGGCCACTTTCTGTGAGGAATGGCAGCTGCAACAGCTTGCACTGTGCAGCCTAAGTAATCCCTAGTATCATTTTCTAAACGAACCAGGCAATGTTATTTCATTGCCCTGGGCTCTTAAACATGCACAAACCTAGTCAACATGAAAATAAAAAATAAAATAAAAATCTGAAACAAAGTTGTTGTTTTTCTTTTGGGTGGGGGGGGTGGGGGGGGGGGGGACCTTTTATGTTTGGATCTAGTCACAATAAGTACATGGTACCTTGGATTTTTGTCTGAATTAAGAGACTGATGGCATACAGGCTGTTGAACTGTATTGTAAACATGCATACAGCCATGTAAAACAAATTGCTACAAAATCATTGCTTAAAAACGGTCATTCATGTATGTGCACAGAATCTCCACTCAGAAGTAAACACCACTGTCAGGGCTCTTAAAGACGGACAAAATGTCATGCAATGCAGCCTGCTGCTTCACATTGTAACTCAGTGATTTTGCTGGTACCAGTGCCACTTCTCACCAAACACAAGACAAAGAGATTGCTTCTTCAACACAAACTGAACCATCAGAACCCCGATTTACTGTTTTACTTTTTTTTTATTGCAACGCTTTTTTGTTTGTTTTACATCTGTACTTCATACACACATGCGGTCCAATCACTGACACGAATGTTTTGTGCACAGTGAACCCTGCTTTGAATTGTTAAGCGGCCGGAACGACAAGTGAGGTTAGTAGTTTTGCGTGCTACTGGGAGGGTGACACCTCCAGAAATGCTGCACGTACACCTGCCGACAGTTAACTCTGTGTGAATATTGTCCATACCCCTGTCGCCTGAAGCAAAAACAAGAAACTGGAGTGAGGTGCCCAAGATTTGTTTCATGGAGCTGTCACCCTCGCAATGTTTTCTGGTGTAGGTAAGGAGCTTCACTGTTACATACTTGTAACGTGAGGATGAAAGTTGACAAAGTAGCGAGCAGCGCTACGCCACCATGTTTTGGATCACTGGTCCACAGCACATAATTATACAAATGATACAATAGACATTTTAAAGCAAGTGCCTGGTGCATTATGTCAGCTCAAAGTCCATGTCATAAACTGCATCCATTTAGCTGAGCAGTGCTCACTGTTCCAATCTTTCTCTCACACACACACTGTACCAAAACATGCACTCACTCACTCCCTCACATTGTACCACCACATGTGACATGCACTCTCTCCCTCACTCACACAGTTCCAACACATGCGCTCCCTCCCTCCCTCCCTCACAAACGCTGTACCAACATGCACTCTCCCTCACTCGCACAAACACCGTACCGACACGTGCACTCTCTCCCCCAATCACAAATGCCGTACCAACTCGTGCACTTTCACCCCAAAGGGATTTCCCTCACTCACACACACACACACACACCATACCAACGCGTGCGCTCTCTCCCTCCCTCACACGCACACACACTGTCCCACACATCACCCCCACCCCCTCCCCACAGTCCCCTCCCGTTCATCAGTGACTGCAGTGGCATCAGGAGGTGGCATTCTCCCAGCCTGGGGGTCGCATGCAGATGGTGGAGGAGAGGATGGTGAGGCTCTCTATGTGAAACTCGGGGATGGACAGCAGAGGATGGTGCATCCTGTTCAGGAGAGGGAAGATGCACACGCTCAAGGCCGGACGCTGCTCAATGTGCCTGCCCACAGAGCAACAGGTCAGCAGTTTATCAGTCTGGTGATCACGTAAAACTCATTTGCCTGCCCACAGAGCAACAGGTCAGCAGTTTATCAGTCTGGTGATCACGTAAAACTCAATGTGCCTGCCCACAGAGCAACAGGTCAGCAGTTTATCAGTCTGATGATCACGTAAAACTCAATGTGCCTGCCCACAGAGCAACGGGTCAGCAGTTTATCAGTCTGGTGATCACGTAAAACTCATTTACCTGCCCACAGAGCAACAGGTCAGCAGTTTATCAGTCTGGTGATCACGTAAAACTCAATGTGCCTGCCCACAGAGCAACAGGTCAGCAGTTTATCAGTCTGGTGATCACGTAAAACTCATTTGCCTGCCCACAGAGCAACAGGTCAGCAGTTTATCAGTCTGGTGATCACGTAAAACTCATTTGCCTGCCCACAGAGCAACAGGTCAGCAGTTTATCAGTCTGGTGATCACGTAAAACTCATTTACCTGCCCACAGAACAACTGGTCAGTATTTTATCCATCTGATGATTATGCAAAAGTAATTTACCTGCCCATAGAAGAACAGGTCAGTATTTTATCAATCTGGTGATTACGTAAAACTCATTTACCTGCCCACAGAACAACTGGTCAGTATTTTATCAATCTGATGATCACGTAAAACTCATTTACCTGCCCACAGAACAACTGGTCAGTATTTTATCCATCTGATGATTATGTAAAAGTAATTTACCTGCCCATAGAAGAACAGGTCAGTATTTTATCAATCTGATGATTACGTAAAACTCATTTACCTGCCCACAGAAGAACAGGTCAATGTTTTATGAATCTGATGGTCACGTAAAAATAATTTCTGAAGCAACAGTTTTATTATCACAGAATCGCTGGGGTGTTGCAGTTTCTGAAGCAACAGTTTTATTATCACAGAATCGCTGGGGTGTTGCAGTTTCTGAAGCAACAGTTTTATTATCACAGAACCACTGGGGTGTTGCAATTTCTGAAGCAACAGTTTTATTATCACAGAACCACTGGGGTGTTGCAATTTCTGAAGCAACAGTTTTATTATCACAGAATCACTCTGGTGTTGCAGTTTCTGAAGCAACAAGTTTTATTATCACGGAACCACTGGGGTGTAGCAATTTCTAAAGCAATGGTTCTGTTATTACCAAACCACATGGGGTGTTGCACAATTAGAAACTTACGTGCTTGTATGGTTTGTTCATCTATGATGGTGACCTTCAGGGACGAACTAACACAACTGTGCATAATTGGGACTTGGTTTAGCATGCCAGTGCTAATGAGCAATTCTCACTTATAAGCAGTAATGTGCAGCTAGGTTGGAAGACACTGCAAGATTTTGGTTTATCAAAGACAATTCCTATAAAAGAAAACTTAGGATGCGTGTGTGTGTGTGTGTGTGTGTGTGTGTGTGTGCTGGCGTGGGGGAGGGAGAGGGATGTCTAAAGAAACCAAGAACAAAGTCTCCTTTAAATATTTTAACAGGCATGCACTTCACAACAGCTTTATTTTCATGAAGTTCCTTCCCATGAAGATCATAGCAGACATGATCAGCGATCAGTCCTAATGTTCACTGTTACACAACAAAATCAACCATGTACTTCATTGTCTATCAAACAAGCTCATGGAAGAGGACATTAAAAAGAAAAAGAAGGCCTAATCTATCCTTGTCCCAATGCAGGCAAATGGGTCTGCAGCATGTTTCATTTTCAAATTAAGTGTGTACATTTAGCATTCCTGACACAGTGCCAAAGAAACACCCCAAACCTGGGCAGTAACGGCTTCTACCACAAATGGGCCAGCGTGACAGGCTAAACGGCGCTGAAAGAGTTTCACAGATTACTGCCTGGAAGCAAATGTTCCACAACAAGCCTTTCATTCTAACAATGCCAGTTAGTGATGAGACCAGACGCTGATAAGAGCTTCATTAATGAATACAAAATGATTACAAAAGCAAAGAAAATGAACAATCCACTCCACCCCCATCCCCCCTCCAAAAACAACAACAACAAAACTGCAAATTGTTCTTTGTGTTCAAACAATGTGTCCCGCATTCCAACAAAGCCAGTTGGCAGTGAGATACATTCTGAGAGAGGTTTACAAATGAATTTGGAAAAAGAAAAAAGTAAAAAAAGAAAGAAAAAAAAGGAAAATAGCATGGTATAAAATAAAACATAAAATGCAACAACAAAAAGTGAAGAACAGACTTACGCTCTCACTAGGCTAGACTGGAGCTGGACGCAGTCCCGAAGTGTGTTGCTCATGTACAACTGTAGGACGACCAGCGTCCGCACCTGGTGAAGCAAGGCATCTCATTACTGTGGGCGTTTCTTTCTAATCACAAATTATGCTTTCACTAATCCAGAAGCTTTTGTGGCAATGTACAAGTATCCCTTTTATTGTGGCTATAAACAAAGATGCTTTCAGTTGTTTTTTGTGGTGCTGCACTTTGTGTCACAAAGCGACACAATTCTGGTATTTTTACACAATGCACACTGACCGCTAACTGGCGAACCAAAACTGGTACCATCCACCTTCAGCCAGAAACGAGGACAGTTACAATAAAAAGCCACCACTAAGGGGCATTCGAACACAAAATCTGTGACAAGGTCAATCAGCTATATGGAGCCATCAAACCCACCATCAACAAGTGGTGTGTTTTTTCTCTCCAGCAGTTGCACACAAATACACCAGACACAGACAGTGCACTGGTTGGTTACACCTCACTACCCGTGTCTCGATTCTTCTGTAAATGACAAAATCAGCTGATGTGATTGGTCCTGATCTCTTTTTGCCTGGCTAGTATTTCTGGGGACACTCCCCACATCATGCACCAATTCTCCATAACAACAGGCAACTGCTTTTTGCCTGACTGGGGTTTCTGGGGACACTCCCCGCAAGATGCACCAAGTCTCCATGACAACAGACTACCCTCATCTCTATGTGTGAGTGGTGTTTCTGGGGACACGCCCCATTGTGAAGTATCAACACGTGTAATGCTCTGGCCGGGGCAATATTCAGCCATAGTACTCTTCATGACATGACAAACCTCATTACTGAAATCCCTGAAGTTGGAGTGCAGCTGCCTGAATGATGGTAGCGTTAAACTTGTAATATGTTTGACAGTAATACAACTGACGAACAACCGTCTCATCCAACGTTGGATAAACCTCAGGGATTCTCACAACAAAACATGAACAGACACATGGACGTCAATATTCAAACAATAGTAGCATGTTGTTTGACCTTGTCCCAATGAATTTGGGTAACTTACTAGTTCAATTAAATAAACTAGATTCTATAACTATTTCATTGATTTCTACAAGAAGTGCTGGGAAATCTCTGTGCCTTCACCTTAAGCCCGTTCTTAACTGGGCGAATGTTTGTTCGCCGAACATACTTCAGACAGTTTGACAAACTACAATTCATTTCTTAATTGAACTTTTAGTTCACCGAACATGGTTCGGACAGTTTGAAGAATTTACTTGTTCTCAACTGGCTTGTAATGAGATGCAAGCTTCAGCCCAAACTTGTGCCAGACGCACAGCAGACAGCATGATCGAAAATGTAGGCTAAAGTCAAGTCAATATACTTTAATCATCCCTCACAGGGTAATTCAACTAACTACTATCTCATTCTGGGTCTCCGAGACAAGGCTGTGCCTCCCACAAGTCAACAAATAAACAAATTCCCTCTGAAGCGAGTGAAGAACCTAGCAACACCGTCATCCATTTTTATTTTTATTTTTTCTTCATCCACAGGAGAGCTCTGCTCTCAGCCAATCAGAGGCAATGTTCGTCGAATAGGGCAAATGTTCCCAGAACATGTTGAGCAAAGCTTTTTGGACCCCGAATATAGCTTCGACAAATACTTCCAACTAGGTTCGAGAAAAAAAGTTCGCCCAATTAAGAACCAACTAGGTTCGCTGAATACTTCCAAATAGGTTCACGAACAAACATTCGTCCAGACGGGCTTTAGTAACAAACTGTTTATTCCGGACTGTGAAAACAGTGCTCTTGCACAATTGAAAAACCAGATTCCACCGCAGTTTCATTGATTTCTGCAACAAGTGCTCTGCTGAGAAGTGTCAGCGCCCTCACCTTGCTAACAAACTGCTCCACTACTGACTGCGTGAAAGTGGCGCTCTTGGAGAGGATGCACACCCTTTCCAAGGAGGTCATTTCACCCAGCGCGGCCCAGAAGCTCTCTTTCAGCTGTATGTGGGGTTGCTCTATCCTGAAAATTACACACACAGAAAAATCTGACAAAACACGTTCCCCCTGCCTTGTAAGGCAAACAGATTTGTGCCTCCCATCCCAGAAATTTTCAAGTGTGCACACCATGAACAAACACACAGATATGCCACAAGTGAACACCAGATTTCAAGACAAGAGATGAGAGAGAAAGAGCAAATTAAGTACGTCAGTTATTTCTGTAAATGTAAGCGCCTCTATCTTTGTAACATGCATTCATCCAGTCATAAGACTCGGTTTAGGGAGCACTGGTTGACTGGGTGAAAAAACACCAACTTACTTACTTACTTACTCAGTTTAGGGAAGGAAAGATAACTGGTGTGTCACCAGTTACAAGACGTTTGGGGTTGACGTGGCAGGACAGTATTACAGTATGGTAACATGAAGTGATCCAAGTAAAGATTCTCACTCTGTCAGCCTTGACAAGCACAATACGACAAGAGGCTGCCTGCAGACTGTGGATGCACAAAACCCTGTGGAACCTCGTGTACATATCATAGCATTGAAATCAGCTTCCGTAACATTTTATTCATCTTGCAAGGGGCATATTCCACAATACGACAAGAGGCTGCCTGCAGACTGTGGATGCACAAAACCCCGTGGAACCTCGTTTACAAATCCTAACATTGAAATCAGCTTCGGTAACATTTTATTCATCTTACAAGGGGCAAATTCCATTAAGACAGCCTTGCATGTGCAAGCTAAATAAGAATTAAAAAGCATGAATGATCACCTACAACAAGGGGAAAAGAGGTAGATGAGGTGTTTCATGTGAAGATTTTTACCCCATGGACTTTGAGTAGGCATGGTATGATAACAAAAGGTCAACTAAATTCTGGGTGGGTAAAATCCTTTTTTGTTGTTGTTGCTGACTGCTTCTTCTCGCTGTGCTATTCTCTGCTCTCAAGCAGACTGCGCTCACATGTGATTCTACATGAGTCAATAGCTTTTTACAGTGCATTTTTAAATACCCACCAAAGTAGTGTACTTACAGCACTGGCATGGCTGGTGCCATATGAAACTGCTGTCATTTCAGCGCATTCTGTGTACACCATGCACCATGTTATTTCATGCAAAGCCACATACTTAAGGTGCATGTGTATTTAGCTGTAACCTGCCACCTGCACTTTGGGCATAATGACCGGGGACTTTTACGTGGGAGTGGAACGGATACCAAAATAGAGTCAGCACAAAAAGTTGACCCTTGAGAAGAAAATTCTCCCCCCGCTCCTGCAGGGATTCGAACCCGCGACCTTTCGATCACGAGTCTGGCGCTCTAACCACTGAGCCATCCCTGCTCTCCCACCCTTGCGGGGAACCCTCAAGTGCCGTGCCAAGTCCTCTGCGAGTAAGACGGTGACTGAGAGAATGCAGTCAGCCTGGTGCCTGCCCTGCTTACCGCAGATCCCTCAAGTTCTGTGCAAAAGGCAGGCCCATCAGCACCTTGTCCTGGTAAGTGGTCATGGGAATCAAACCAAGGTGAGCAATCAGGAGACGACTGAGCTTAGGGCATCCCCTCGTGATGGCTGCAAGGCTTTCACCGCTGTTGATACCTGCTAAAAAGCACACCTGTTAATTCAGGATCAAAAAGAATTGTGGAAGGTTTGCGAGAAAGGTACAAAAGGGAAAATATGAGAAAGTTACAGAATGGACCGGTTATATTCCATTATTCCATCTTACGGTCACATCCAACAATTTAGTTCTACAACTTACAGTGGAATCATGGATCATGCCAAAACTCAACAAAAGGGACCTTTTTTCAAAACAACTTTTGCGCGAGGCCAGCCTCAATCAAACAGGTAGAAGAGCCCAAAATGACAGTTCAAACTCAAGGAGTCTGTTTTAAAAGGCCAGCCTCACTCAAACAGGTAGAAGAGACCAAAATGACAGTTCAAACTCAAGGAGTCTGTTTTAAATGGCCCTGTTGATATTATTTTCCAATTAGAATCCGACTTTTGTCAGTGAGACCAGATTTTGCAAGCATGTACTTGCAAGTGTCACAGCTAGCCTAAAGCCCATTCTTAATTGGGTCAGCATTTGCTACATGAACATAGTTTGGGATATTCGTCTAACCTAGTTGGTTCTTAATTGGGCAAACTTTTGCTTCACGAACCTAGTTGGGAGTATTCGTTGAACTGCAACGAAGCTATATTCGGGGTCCAAAAAGCTTCGCTCAACATGTTCTGGGAATATTTGCCCAGGTTGGCGAAAGCTGCCTCTGATTGGTTGAGAGCAAAGAGCTCTCCTGTGAATGAGGAAGAAATAAAAATAAAAATGGATGATGGTGTCTTTGGAGGGAATTTACCTATTTGTTGACTTGTGAGAGGTGCAGCCTTGTCTCCAAGAACCAAAATGATATAATAGTTAGGTGAATTACCCTGTGAGGGATGATTAAAGTACATTGTCTTGACTCTAGCCTACATTTTGGATCATGCTGTCTGCTGCACTTCTGCCATGAGTTTGGGCCAAAGCTTGCATTTCATTATAAGCCAGTTAAGAACGAAGCACAGTTCGTTGAACTGTCAGAACCATGTTTGGCAAAATAAAAGTTCAATTAAGAAACAAATTACAGTTGTCAAACTGCCCAAAGTATGTTAGGCGAACAAACAGTTCACCCAATTAAGAACGGGCTTAATGGTTAACCATTGCCCCTTCTGACATCAGATGTGAACACTCAACTTTTGTGCTGGACATCCTGATTAAAAAAAAATTAATGAAAAGAAATGATCAGAAATAGCTGAATCATACTGCCCCAAGCAGAATTTCATCTTGAAGAATTCACTGTTAGGACTTTTCCAGTATGACTGAGTGACAAGTCAGTGGCTTTACAAAATACCTGTAAAGGTATTTTTTACGGCAGTAAAAATCTACGGCAGTTTTCCTAAGAGATCAACATCAAAACAGAGTCCTTGAAAAAGCTAGCATTTTTTGTTTGCTTCAGGTTTTCTGACGTCATTAACTTGTTTCTTTTTTCCAACACATATACCTGTTTCAGTTATGCATTATGAGACTTACAAAATACACACTGACACAAGCACACGCAGGTGAAGCAGAAAACACATCCACGAAAGGGAGAAGAAAAAAATGAAGGCGTAACAAACCAGGAACAGCAGACAGCTGCAGGTAACGAAGCTTTTTCCAGTGACGGATGCAAAGAATGTCTTCTTCCTCCACTGACTTGGCAAAAGAACTGAAAGAAAACACAAATCTAACCTTTATCTACTATTACTGCTAATGGATAAGAGATAGAGAGAAGGGTCTGGCAGTGGGGGGGGGGGGGGGGGGGAGAGACAGCTGTTTGTGGTACATACTTGTTCTTTCACTGGGGATTACAAAATGAATGGGAAAACAAACTAGCATCAAATTTACTTAATGATGAAGTCAGTTCTCAAACTGGGACAGCACTTATCTCAAACAAAATCCACACACACACACACACACACAACAAACAAACGACAGTTACCCTATAGTCATTCATTATTTACAGGGGATTCCACAGCAGATCGAAAACAAAACAACTGGCAAGTTGCCCTACCATGGCACAAAATGCTGCATCTCTTCGGAGATGTAGCGTTTGCTGAAAGCTGAGCGGAAGCCTGCCCCGATCAGTTCAAACTGCTCCACGTGCGGACACGCTGACACCAGTTTCCCCAGCTCCGTGCTCAGCTCTTGTTCTTCCGACATGTTCTGCAGCATTAGCACCGCACACAGTCAAACCTCAACATAATGATTTTAAACTGGGCACATACTCTGAGTAATGCAGCATTAGCACCGCACACAGTCAAACCTCAACATAATGATTTTAAACTGGGCACATACTCTGAGTAATGCAGCATTAGCACCGCACACAGTCAAACCTCAACATAATGATTTTAAACTGGGCACATACTCTGAGTAATGCAGCATTAGCCCCTGCACACAGTCAAACCTCAACATAATGATTTTAAACTGGGCACATACTCTGAGTAATGCAGCATTAGCACCGCACACAGTCAAACCTCAACATAATGATTTTAAACTGGGCACATACTCTGAGTAACACCATAGTAACACCATGTTAATCGGGAAATTATGGTGCCCTGGACGACTACAGTACTGCCCCTGAAGAAAGACCAACCCCAAAATCAACAAAACGTGGTCTCTGAAACAAGGGTGGTATTTGGTGTGTTTTTTTGGTGGTGTTTTTTATATATGAAAATGTACATGGATAAAAGGATAGTTTGTCAAACGTCAGAAAAGGAGTCTTTGGTGTGTACTTCATTTACGTACTATAAGAAAGGTAATCTGTCAGAACGTCTGAAAGGGACAATTTGGTGTGGAGTTCATTAACATGGGCATAAGAAGTAAGAATAGTGGGTCAGAAAATGCGTCTCTGGTATGTTCATTTACGTGGTTGTTGTGTTTTTGTTTGTTTGGTTGGTTGGTTGGTTATTGTTGTGTTTTTTTATTGTTTGTTGTTGTTTTTTTGGGGGGGAGGGGGGGGAGAGTTCATTTATATGGGTAGAACTATAAGAAAGTAAAAAAAAAGGGATGTTTAATGTGGAGTTCATTTACAATTACGTGGATATAAGAAGGCTAGTAAGGAAAGGGCGTCTGGTTCATTCCCATGGATATAAGAAGTATGGGCAGCCTGAAAAAGGAGTCTTTGGTGTGGATTTTATTTACAGACATATGAACAGTCAGAAACGTGGTCCTTAATGTGCAGCTTATTTACATGGATATCAGAAGTACAATTAGTCAGAAAAGGAGGGTAGAACCCTTGTGAGGGTGGTCTTTAATCAGGAGCTCCACTGTACCATTTTTTTTTCTCCATCTCACTCAGATTTCCTCTTGCTCTTTCTCAGTTTTCCTCCATAAACAGGCCGTTTCTGCAAGCTGAGTGAGAAATCCCCCCTCCCCCCCCCCCAAAAAAAAACCCTGAAAATATGATCAATCCCATTTTACACAAGCTAAATGATGATAATAAAATTAATTTTTACATCACCCTGTCTTCTGCATAAAGTGAGAGCACAGAACTTTTTACAATAACATGCCACTAGCAACACACACACACACAGAACACCTACACACACACACCATTGCCAGTGGAGATAACACTTGTGAAAGAGTCTAGAGGCTCAGAAACAGAATACAAACGCGTTGCTCTAATATTTCAATCATCCAGCCAGCACTACCCAAAACACACCAAATCTGGGCCTTGGACTCCTATGCGGGCACGTTTAGGCGCGCTGCCACCACCGTGCGCCATCTTTCCACGTTTTCCCCGCCTGGTCGCAACGCTTGCATCTTGAGATCTGGGATACAGACAGCAGGGTGACAAGGAGATGGTCTTCCACTCTGAAAACAACAAGCATCAAGAGATTAGCTCCTCACTGCAATGCTGACGTGATCACGTTACCGGGGGCTCCCTTCTGAAATGCCAGACAGCTAGCCATCCTGCGCTACCATGTGTAACCTGTTGGAACCGCTGAGATACCCTCAAGCCCTCACCCAGCTTCATTTCAGGTTGTGCATCTTTGAAAAACTTCTTTTTTTAATAGGTCAGGGGTCTCTCTAATTCTAAACATACCCCATACCACCCCCTTCCCCCACTATAAAAAATATGACCCTCGCCAGCAGTGTTGGGACGCAAACATGCTACTCATCACTGGATGGGGACAGAGGGATGGACAGATAGACAGGAATGGCAATTAATATAACACTAGCAAAATACCTGCTTCAGCTTCAACCAGCTCTTCCGCAGTCATATTCTGATTATATGTAAGCCTCCACTGTGACCTTGACCTTGAAGATAGCAATCCATTTATTTATTTTATTTAAAAAGAAATGAGTACTACACTCTGTCCCATGATGATGCACCACCATACCAAGTCTGGTTACAAAAGGTTGAGCAGTTCAGGAGATATCTTCTGGACAAAGCCAGAGAACTGAACAGAAAGAGAGATGGACATGGTGATTCCAGGAACAAGAATACTCCCCCCTTCCCCTTTGTTGGGGGTGGGGGTGGGTAAAAATAGCAAGAGGACACCTACGTGTGTCAAGAGCAGCAAAACAGCAAGAGGACACCTACGTGTCTTGAGAGCCAGCAAAACAGCAAGAGGACACCTATACGTGTCGAGAGCCAGCAAAACAGCAAGAGGACACCTACGTGTCTTGAGAGCCAGCAATACAGCAAGAGGACACCTATGTGTGTTGAGAGCCAGCAATACAGCAAGAGGACACCTATACGTGTTGACAGCCAGCAAAACAGCAAGGGGACACCTACGTGTCTTGAGAGCCAGCAATACAGCAAGAGGACACCTATGTGTGTTGAGAGCCAGCAAAACAGCAAGAGGACACCTATGTGTGTTGAGAGCCAGCAAAACAGCAAGAGGACACCTATACGTGTTGAGAGCCAGCAAAACAGCAAGGGGACACCTACGTGTGTTGAGAGCCAGCAAGTGGCAAAGACTGGTGTAGCCAGTGTCAGACAGGTCTTTGGAGTGGATGTGAACACCGCTGACATTGATGTGACGAAGCGCCGTGCAGTTGACCACAAGGGACTGCAGCCCACTCATGTCTACATGTTTGTGGCCGGACTCCTCAGCCTACATGTGTGTGCACGCACACAGCAAACACAAGAACAGCCATCAGATTTTTTTTTATTACCCTGACTGACTAGACATGAAATAAAAATTGAAAAATTAATGCTGGGGTCATTTTGTTTGCTTATTGTACATTTTCATCACACCGTTATTTTCTTTTTCTTGCTCTTCTTTTATTTGTTGTTGTTGTTGTTGCTGAAAGCTTGTACATGTCAGTTACCTCATGAGCCAAAACCAGTCAAACAACAGAATGTCTGCGAACTGTACATAAATGTGCCCCCATAAGTTTTTTTTCTTGCTCTTCCTTTATTTGTTGTTGTTGTTGTTGAAAGTTAGGACATGTCAATTACCTCATAAGCCAAACAGTCAAAACCCAGAATATCTCCAAACTGCACCTAAATGTACTGATCTGTTAAATGCCCTTTATCCTACATACACTTGCACAAGTCTGTGTACTGTAAGTACAACCTTATAAAAATGTACACCAAAACATACTGGGATACAGAAACATGTGGGACAATGATCAAAGAGAAAAAAATGAAAAAATACAGAGAATGCAGACAGCATACACACACCTAATGCAGTAACGCTATTTATTAGAACAAAACACATGATAGTGTTCTTTTAACCTTTTATGTGTCTGGACCTTGTTTTAGAATGCTAGCAGTCATTCTTGTTTCAGATTTTTTATTTTTTTAAACATACTAAACAGGTACTTATTTTTGTCAAGAACGAAACAAATATCTGGTGACACTGCGACAGACACAGACACAAAGACAACAGTGCCCCATCATGCACCTGGGGACGCCTGAAGTACAGGTGGTGGCAGTCTCTCAGGTTGATGCTGGTGAGGTGACGACAACTGTCAGCCAGGGCATGCAGACTCTGGCTGTCGATCAAAGAGTTGTCCGCAACATTCAGGTACTGCAGAAGCACTGCTCTTTTCAGCTGATACACCTGTGAAAGTATCACTTGTAAATGTGTACTTGTACTCAATACAGTAACAATACTTCTTTGTTTCTTTTCTTGTAAGGGGAAATGATAAATGTATGTATTATATATATATTATGTAAATTTTATATATTACATCTAAGACTAAGAGGCATGACAGCCCTATTGAATACTGATAAAAATGAAATTAAATATACACACATAGAGCACTTTTTCTCACCCTGTTTGTTAAAATCAATGTTAGAAAGTTGCAAGAGTATGACCATGACTAGCATGAGTGTTGTCATTTATAGGATATACATATATAATATATATATATATATATATATATATATATATATATATATATATATATATCATGCAGACATATCTATGAATGTCATAAACAAGGCTGGCATGAGTGGCAAAAGCATCAAATACGTCATGAACCAACGTTTTCAGAATTTCTGATTTTCACCGGTAAAGAGGAATTCAGGAAACCAACATGGAGGAGGTCAAATGTGAAACAAAAAGAGTGCATCTTTTGTCAAATAAATTATTAAATACAGATAAAACCACCAAATAACAGTAACAGCAGTTAAAATAAAAACAGCAGTCATTTTTATAGTGCTGTACCTCACCAATAAGTGTAAGCACACCATGCTTTACAAGATCAACAAAAATGTATACATATACATAAAACCTACAAAATAATGCACAATCGTAATACTGTATTCCTAGCACACCACACCCGCACAAACACATGGGCATACAGAAGGAATGTAAGGGGAAGTGAGGGATAGGGAAGGTCTTGGAAACATTCAGATGAACTATTCACTCATCCTCTACATTTTCAAGATAGCCCTCACCTCATTTGGTATGGCAGCAATGGTTTGTGAGATGTCCAGGTTCTGCAAATGCTCAATGCGTTTCATGCAAGTGACAAAGTCTACCTTCCTCTGCAGATGTTCATTTACTACCAGGGGTTGCAGCAGAGTCCGAAATCGCAGCTCTGGCAGCTTGCAAACCTCCAGCAAGGCACCAAAGAAGAACATGCGAGCAAATGGGTCTATGGCATCACTGACGCTCATTGTGTGTATGTTCTTCAGATTGTGTAGCTTTTTTATCTGCCATAACAGTTTGAAAAACATGGGAAAATATCAGTCACTGGAATATGAAAATGAAGTGTACTATTTACACAATTAACACACATTTAAATTAATACCATATTGTCTATTCTTCAATATATTTGTACCTAAGTAGTACTGAGTAGTAAAAGTGATGTAAATTTTTGTAATGATACACAGGTAAAGTGTGCACAGGTATTATTAACCTACTCCAGGCTTCATTAACTGAGGGAATCTCTGAGAGCTTTCTGGATTAGTGGTAGTGGGGACAAAGTTCAGTAGAAACTCAAATACAGTTCAACCAATGTTAGGAATGGACTATTATAAATCTATCATAGCTTCAACTCCCCCAAGTAAGTGACCAGAACTTAAACTGAAGGTGGAACCCTTGATGTGAGAGTACCAAGTCTCCTTTAATAGTAATGTTTAATAAAAACAATATATTCATATATATATATATATATAATAATATTATGACCACACACAAACACACACAAAAACTAAAAAACTCATGGTATTGTACAATTAACAATATCACAATGCAAATTGCAATTTACAACTAAAAAAAACACCAAAAAATATATGATATAAAAAATCAATACAAATAACAAGTGCTATGCATATTAAATTATTAATAATAATATACTATATATAACAAAATTCAAACATTAAAAACAAAAACACACACCTCACTCAGCTGTCCTTCATTCCTTGTCTACAACATATAATTAGCTTTTCCCAAAGACAGACATGTAGAGCTCTATTACGGAAAGGCAGTGCAAAAGAGGCGTGCTTTATGTTGAGCCTCCAAAGAAGACAAAGGCATGATGAGGCAGATATTCAGTGGTAGCAAATTCCACACACCTAGAGCCTGTTAACAGTGTTGTTACTGTTAGTGTTAACAGTGTTGCTGAAAGGATAGTGCACCAGCACTTTTCTGGTTGGTGTGTGGAACAGACGGAAGTTTTATAAGCCCAATTTTCTGAAACCTCTCCATTTATTTTAAACAAACCCTTCTCTTAAATCCACTTTTGCTTGATGTTCAGGGGTTCAACTTCAAACTAACCCAAGTGCTGTATTGCAAAAATAATAAGAAGAAAAAATCATGACAGGGCAACCAAATCAAGGGTGTTCAACACTTACCTGAGGATTGACAACATAGGGAGGGATTCCTTTGGTACAGAACAACCCTTGTACATGGAACTCCTCCAAGGATGGGCAATACTCAAAGAAACTGGTCACTGCCAAGAAGTGCATGGTCATCATCTGTGCCTGCACAGGCTGGTTCTTCACCTGAATGGTCAGAACGCGCACGCCTCTCATCGTCTCCTGAGCCCTTGGAGTCTTGTCCAGCAATGTCTGAAACTCCCGCACATTTTTGATGGTGACGGACACACGCTGCAGTTTTTTCAGTGCACCCAGGAGCCCCACCAGGCGCTTTACGGAAATGTTGATGTGGAGGAGGTGCAGGCTGACCAGGTTGGTGCACTTCACAATGGTATCGCAGCATCCTGGGGCAAGCCAGTAGCAATAGTTCAGGTTCAGAGATTCCACATTCTGCTTGATGGGCTGGAGGTAGTTGACCACAAGGTTGCTGGACACCTGGTAGCATCCCATAAAGGACACATTTCTGGACAGAAAAGAACAAAGAAAAACACACAAAAAAAGAACTTGAGAAGGAGACATGATGATGATAGTTGATACTGATAATTAGGACCAACGTAGCCTAATCAGTTTTATGCCAATAATTTTTAATCATTAATGACAGTTAAAACTCTCATCATTTTTGTGGTTCACTGGTTCAGTGGTTGAGCAAAACTGAAACTAAAGCCAGAAAAGGGACACCAGGACCAATGTAGCCTAATCATTTTATGCCAATAATTTTTAATCATTAATGACAGTTAAAACTCTCATCATTTTTGTGGTTCACTGGTTCAGTGGTTGAGCAAAACTGAAACTAAAGCCAGAAAAGGGACGCCAGCAGACCACTGTGCATATCACAAGTGCATGTGGGCTTCACCTTCATGACTGTAGAGTTTTTGTTAAAAAACACACTAGCAAATCGTATCTGGATGCTGTCTGATTCTTTGAAGAACTATTTAAAAAGATGGCATTGTTTTGACAGCTCATTACTACTTTATACAACAACAGCACACCTGTGTGTCTCACTGTCTGTCACACGAACTTGATCTCAAGCAAGCCCAGTAGGCAGTAGATCAACATATATTATGCTATAAAGAGCACAACCAGTGAGAACAGTTTTAACAACGGGAAAAATAATTGTTTTGTTTCGTTTTAACCAATACACGAATCTTTAAAGTAGGTCAATACAGTGTATCATTCTCACATCACAAAGGTGGTCTCTAGACAGAAGAAAATGTCACCTTTATTCCGTTTGATCTACTGCAGTGTGCACACTAAAGTAAAATAACTACCGCCAATGTCGGCTAGGCTTGTTGATTTGAAGACTGGGGGAAAAAGTGAAATAAAAGACAATGCGAATATACCGTGAAGAACGAACTGTGCTGTCATAAATTACGAAATTTCCAACTTACCTTATTAGCTCTCGGTCTTTGCCCACTGATTCAAACCGCTGACAGACTTTACGCACAACAGAAAGGTCGAAGTCAGTCAAATTATGAAATATATTCAACAATATATCGTCGGGCAGCTTGTCAAAGTAGTTGTGCACATCTCTCGACGACATTTCTACAAGGGCAACAACTCTCCACAATGTACATTTGCTGTAACAGTTACCCACTCATCATTGCTATTGGTTTACAACTGCGGTGGTGTTTGGTTGCTTGCCAGTGTATTTGTCTGCAATCGACTGCATATTTCTGCGAGGTCCGTATTTTGTCTGGTTGAAAAGTTACGTTATAAGGTAGCAGCAAATAAAAAAGTGCAAAGTGTTTGTTTGTTTTCGTTCCCATCTTTTCACCCGCTCATTCAGTGATTCACACTTGCCGTTTGCGTGTATTGATTTTTTTGTCGTGCATGATTTCTGCTTTTAAAATCAGCTAGACCTACCATGTCAACAACAAGTAGGTTCTGTTACATCTAGTATGCTTGAGTGCACGTGTATTATTTATAGATCTATGTGTTACATAATCTTAGACTAGATCTTAACTAAAACACAATCTTGACACTTTCATTCTAAACATTCCTTATTTCTTAATTTCTTCTTTTACTTCAAGTTCACATAACTGTTAATTATTACGCAGCTGATTTTTTAAATATATTTTTGGGGTGGGGCGTGGGGGGGGCAGCAGTTGGACAACTTTAAGATGCATGCAGTGTTCAGTGTTGCCCTATTACAATGTAAGTATGGGTTACATAGTGGTGTGTTGTGCGGGGAAACCATTTTTTATATTTTTTAATATAATGTATTTTTCAGTTTCACATTTCTTGAGGTTTTGTGTGTACTATAAATATACATTTTGTTGATCATGTAAAGCACAGTGTGCTCACCCTTGTTGGGAGATACCATGCTATAGAAATGACCACTACTATTATTATTATTACTATGAAGTGTGATGGGTGCCTAGGTCGATTCACTGTTCGTGGAGATTATTCCTCAGAATATGGGTGCTACCCTTTCCCCTTTGTCATAGTTTGTGGCTTTGTTAATGCTGAAAGAGGTAGGGGGTTCATCAGCACTCTTGTTCTTTCTTGTTGTTTCAGGTGTTGCCTTTCAAACCGATAATGTCGCCAATGATAGTCAACAATGCAACAGCCTTGTCAATCCAGCAGCTCTGAACATCAAACCGACTTGAAGTTTGAACTAGTTCAGTAGTTGAAGCTCCTGTGAGACTCCCCCCACCCCACCGCACCCCCACCCCACCCCCCGTTCCACCCAAAATGGCAGAAGGAGATAAACAACAAGGGGCAGGTAAACCTTCCCACCCAAACTACCAGAACAGATGTCCTCCACCTCTTGACCTATCAGCCCAGCTCAGTGCTTTTGACAAAGCCTCACTGCGCAAGACTGACACTGTGGTTACGTTGCCAAATGGAAAGCAGGTGGTTGAAGGTAAAGATGAGGCGGGAAGAACAATTACCAAGTCAATCAGCTTTGGCAGTCTGGGCTATTGTGGCAGCGTGGTGGAGGATTTACAAGTTGGGGAGGTGCTGCCTGGCTTGATCATTGGTGAGTAGAGTGTACGTGAAGTCCTTGTGCCCATGGTGATTGATTCCAGCAACTGACACTGTAATCAGTGGATACTCATCATTTTAATACTAGATAAGAAGAGTTGCTAGTTTTGTTTTAAATAACAGCTTTCCTTGGGGTTTGAAGATAACTGACCCATCTGGGGATGCAAATGTGGTCCAGGAGCCAGAGTCAAGATAGCAGATGTATGGACAGGTGTGTGCATAGAGGGTGGAGAATGTGTAGCCATGGTGATTACTTTATCCAGTTATGCCCAGCGCCCGACTCAAGAGTCAGGCGCCACTGAACAGTCTTGTCCACCTGCGCCAGACTTGGAGACGGGTGCAGAAACTCATTTCATCAAACTGGTTTTAAAAGTTGTAAAACTATGCATAATAATGAAAGAAGGAGGTAACTACAACCCACTTCCTTCAGCTTTTCCCATGTTCCACAATTAGAACAAGGTTTGCTGAATTTCTTCATATGTTACAGTTTCTACAACATCATCGCCAACACTACACACTCAGGGGGGTTTAGCTGATGTGTTTGCTGACAAGAACAGTGATTTTGATCTGGATATTGTTGATTCTTTATCATATTCAAGCAAGCAACTGTGCAAAACTGGTCAGCAAGATAGTTTGGAAATAAAAGACGGTTTTCAGACTCTCTTTGAGGCTGAAGATACAGTAGTAACACCTCAAATATCCTTTCATCATCCTTCATTGAAAGATATGTTGAAAGATAGTGTATGAATGATATTTATTGAAATGCAAGCGCTGTGTTGCCTGTTTAATTTCAGTAATTATGTGCGCAGATTTTGATATGCAGATGTGTAGATAATGTGCTCAAAACTCAGCAGCTGTGTTTTTTGAGCAGCAAGGCTAAAAACACCCAGGCAGCAGATCAAGCTGCAGGCCTAAAAGGGTTAATGCCAGAAGGGTGATGCAGGCTCATGATGTAAAGTATTGTTTCAATTCACGGTCTTATTAGTGAAAATGTAACAGATGAAATAATTTCTTTTACTCTTTTGTAATTAATACTCATTCTCCTGCATTGTCTTTGGCACCACTTCTCCACAGTTCAGTTTAAATGAACCCCTCATTTCAGACCAACGCTCTTTATACGACTCTGCGAGTGTGTGTGTGTGTGTGTGTGCGTGTGTGTGTATGTATGAGTGCATGCGTGTATGTGTGCATTCCTGTTGTATGTGTTGAATTTTGAAAATATGTGCATTTAAAGAATGTGTAAGCGCTTAGGCCTGTACAGGTTAGGCGCTCTATGTATCAATCTTATTTTTATTTTTTGAAGACCACTATTTTTTATGGGTAACTGTTACGGTGGTCCAAACGTGGTTGTACTGTAGTAATACTATGCTGTATTATAGTGTATACTGTGCAGTCATGAATGCTTTTTGATGAGGAAGCAGTCAACAACTACTCTAAGTGTTTATGCTCCTAGAGCCTACAGTGACTGAACAATATGTGCTTGTCATAGGTTGTTTGTTCTGGTCCAGACAAATAATATATTGCTCATAATAATTAATACCTAACATTTTGAGGTTGAAACAAAAAATGCAGATTCTGGTCTTTTCAGTTATGTCAGATACAAATGTTCCCAGGAAAAGATCATTCCCATGTGATCAAAATTTGCCAAATGCACATTTGTGAGTTTGTTATAATGTTAAAATGTTTATGATTTTTTTACGATTGGTAAAAATGCTGTGCAATAATTTTGGCAGGTGACCATATATAATATATTGCTCATAATAATTAATACCTATCATTTTAAGGTTGAAGTAAAAATGCAGATTCCTGTCTTTTCAATTGTGTCAGATCAGAGATATATACCTAGCTTTTACAACTGGTAAATCAAATGCTGTGCAATAATTTTGGCAGGTGATGGTTTGTTAACTGTCAAGACTCAGTTGATTATGAGAATTTTGTGTTCTTCAATAGCCCAGCTGGAATATTTTTCCAAGAAGGAATATTGGGTGCTTTTCTCTGAGGAAAGCCAAATTTTGCGACTGCAGCTTTACCCAGCATAGAGTTTAAGGTGGTGTTGGCAGATATTATATATATATTTGAACAAATTGCGACTGGAACCTGCAACCTCTCAGATTGTGTTCTGGTGCATCACTACTTGGCCATGTCAGATGCACCACTTGGCCATATGTCACCTTCTGAGTTGATGTTCTGTAGATATCTAAAAGTTAAATGCCTTCCACCTGGATGCAGCTGTTAATTGTTTTCCCTGTCTTTTAACAATGAAGTGTGATAACAGCTTTATAGACAAAGTGTTTCTTGTCTCGTCTTGTTTGTAAAACAGTTGATGACTCCTCTCAACATTTTGTTCATGCTTCTTTGCAAACAGGCTCTCAGGATGTGGCTCACAACCTAGAACTGTTGGAGAAGCACAATGTGACCCACATTCTTAACGTTGCCTCACATGTCGACAACCTCTTCCCGGAGAAGTTTACCTACTTATCCTTGGACCTCCGGGACCTCCCAGAGTTCCCCATCTTCAAAGCCTTTCCAGAAGCCCTGGACTTCATAGACAAGGCCTTGGATTCTCAAGGCTGTGTGTTGGTGCATTGCAATGCTGGAATCTCACGCTCATCCACCATTGTGCTCGCTCATCTGATGAAGAAGAAGGGCATGTCCCTAAATGATGCCTTTGCCTACCTCCGTTCCAAGCGCCCAGCTTCATTTCCCAACCCAGGATTTATGATTCAGTTAAAGACTTATGAGGAGAGTTTGGGAAACGAGTCAAGCTGAGTTTTGTTTGGAGGTGGACAAATCTGGATGTGTTTTGGGGATTTCAACAGGGGCAGCGGGGAGTTTGCTGCAACTGTGGAAGTGCAATGTTCCATATGCTCATTGGACATATCATTGATGTTCATACGCTGCATCTGACAGCACAGGGTGAATACCTTTAACCCCTTCACTGCCCCAGCATGTAAAATTTCCGGGCTGAATAGTGCGCGGATGTGCCTGCAAACAATATATTTTCCAGTCCTGTAACATTTATTTTCAATTCTATGCGTTTTGAGGGAGATCCTTTCACATGCCAGTGTGAAAAAAAGAAGACAAAAAGACTTAAGGGTTTCAAATTTCACACTTTTATGGGTCGATTTCAAATGAAATCATGGCAGTGAAGGGGTTAAGCTAGAACCTGATTTGGCATACAGTGTATGTCTCCTTGGGTTACCTGTTTGTGTTGGTTTTGCACCATCCATCATCCACAAGACCATTGACCAGAGGTCCCCCGCAAAATTGAGTTCGCTTGAATGTCATCAAATTTTAACTGAGCACTAAGGAGTTGATCAGCTTGGTGGGTTTTGTATCCACTTAAAAGCACAAATTGCAGGGAGCTGTTGGGCTGGCCTTGTGTTAAAAACACACACAAAAATCCCTGTCATCAAAGCAAGGTTTGTAGCTCAGTCAGCTTTTCCAGACAGTATTATCCATCAGGTTTCATTTTATTTTTAGAGAGAGAGAAAAAAAAAATAAAAAAAATCCCTGTCATCAAAGTAGGCTTTGCAGCGAAGTCAGCTTTTCCATTTCCAGACATTATCATCCACCGGGTTTCATTTTATTTGTAAAAAAACAACAACAAGCTGAACCCAAAGACGGAATGCAGCTGCTCTACCTTTCCAATTACCGCCACTGAGAGGTTCATTTGAGGCTCTGCCAGGGGGGACTTTAACGCATAAGGTATACAGCTGTTTTCTTGCATAAATACATAGTACAAATCTGCAATGCTCTACCACTACTTGAGCGGATTACAGTTCTGCTATTTTTTTGAGCCTTTCACTCAGGCGAATTACAGTTCTGCATTGTTCTTGAACCCTTTGCTGACATTGCCCCCACATGTGCCCACAGCTCAAAGCTCCTGTAAGTCTAAGGTACACAGTACTTTTGATGATGAGATTTTGTCTGCAGTTAGACTTTGTCTGCAGTTAGGTTTTGTCGTGCAGTTAAAATCACAGCGTGTGGCATGTCCAATTTTTTGGCCTCGGGCCAAAAGCACATTACAGATGTTTAACAGTATGTGCTATTTCAGTGAGGAAATTGCGAGTGGAAAGCACACAGCAGAGACTGCACACCAATCACTCCGCATAGACTGGTGAGTAGGCTGACTAAAAGGTCAAACAAAATGGTGGACTCTTTGATTTGAACGAGTCTTCTGTTCATTCATTTGGCTTTGTTACATAAATTCCAAACTCACTGTGACAGCAGCAGGGAGAAACAGTTTACCATCACTCTCAGAGCATGAATTTGTCACCCCACAGAGCACCATTTTAGTTGTGCAGGGCAAAGTAAGATCAAAGCAATGGCCTTTGGAATGACCTGGCACAAACATCCAGTTAGTTGAGCTTCAAGTGAGTGGCAAGCACAGCGTAGCCTAATCACGTGGTGTGCAACCCACGAATCCAATGCATGGCTGACCACAGGTTGTTACAACCATGGACTGCAAAGCTTCATGAGGCTTAGACTTTACAACAAGCTTGGCTCCCCCATTACCAAACATTGTGCTTCTGTGTATTTCCATTAATTACTAAGTACGTAGTGAAATGAAAAGAGAATAGTGCCAGAACTGCTTTGTTTGCAAGTGTTGTAGCCCTGTGCGCATGCAAAGGGGTAGGCAGGTGGGGGTAGGAAGGGGGTAGTGGGGGGGAGGGGGGGGGGGTAGCAAGGCAGGTTTCAGTGGCAAAGAGTTGAAGGCATGCTTTTTATGAGTATGAAAGCATGCCTTCAACTCTTTGCCACTGAAACCTGCCGTGGGGGAGCCAACAGAAACGATACAGAAGACTTCTGCCCCAAGATACATATATGTCTGATGGGCTCATCAGGCTCAGTTCCTCAAGACACACTGCAGCTGCAGGAATGTACATAGAAAACATTGAATATAGATGCAGGAAAACACTTCCACTTTAATTCATTGAAAATTAAAGCCCTTTCCCCAGGCAGAGCCTGGTACGTCTCCGAGTCCTGTCTGCAGCAGACCGATCAAACAGACTGACTTGGGCTTCAAAGCTGAAGATAGATAAATAAAATGGTTACCAGCATTCTTCAGATCCACACCAAAAGATCTTCACCAGGCAGCCAACAGCTAACATTGTTAATGTTGATGCAGTGTCAATTTATTGAAATACTAATGCTGTAGCGTTGTTTTAATTACAACTGAGTGTGTGGTCTCTTGTTGCTTTACTTTTAACGTGACTTGTTGTTGAGATTAAATATATAATGTCCACAGTATGCGTCGTTTGTGTCTGTCTTGTTTGCATTGTAAGCATTATGGCATAGATCTCTATTGGGTACTGAATGCATTGTCGGCAGGAGTTGAATCCAGTGTATGATCTCAGCAGATGTGAATAGTGATTGTGCATTTTATATACAACAGAATGCTCCTAAGATGAAGTCCCAGAAGATGAGATGCTGCTTAAAGACAAAGTAATCAAAGTACATTGTACTGTTTCCTTTCTAGTGTTCTTTTGAAAATAAAAATAAATTCCATTGTGAAAAAATATTGTTGATGGTCCCAGCCCTTTTGTCTCAAGGTTGTTGTTTTTTACTGTCTGTGATAACTTGACCTGACTTGAAGTGTCCCATCACAGTAGAGTCCACACCTGCTGGTACCATAAATAGCCAACCTACACCCGCTGGTGCCATAAAAAACCCACCTACACCTGCTGATACCATAAAAATCCCACCTACACCTGCTGGTACCATAAAAATCCCACCTACACCTGCTGGTACCATAAAAAGTTGGTTTACACCTGCTGGTACCATTAAAAGCCTGTTTACACCTGCTGGTACCATTAAAAGCCCACCTGCACCTGCTGGTACCATAAAAAGCCTGTTTACACCTGCTGGTACCATAAAAAGCCTGTTTACACCTGCTGGTACCATAAAAAGCCCACTTGTACCTGCTGGTACCATAAAAAGCCCACATACACCTGCCGATACCATAAAAAGCCCACCTACACCTGCTGTACCATAAAAAGTCTGTTTACACCTGCTGGTACCATAAAAAGCCCACTTGTACCTGCTGGTACCATAAAAAGCCTGCCTACACCTGCTGGTACCATAAGATGCCTGTTTACACCACATTTTTACTTGTCATTTGGTGATGTGTTTTGTCTCTTATTCATCACCCTCTGCAGTTGACAGGTGTTATGTCCTCTCATTCCATTACTATACAAGGATCACACACAGTGAGTTACTGAGGTATTTCTTTAGTGTGTTCCAGAAGAGGATGCTAGGGAGGAAAGGACGTGCAGTGCAGTGTAAGCATGGAGCAGGGAAGAGACAGAGGGGCATGGGACCAGGGAGAACAACAGGAGCTTGTTTACACATACTCTAGGGTTCCAGACTAGAACAGGCCCACGAAATCAGACCTAATTGCCTTTGCTATAACTATGACTACTGGTTATAACAAAGGGCATTAAATATCAAAAATCCATCAGCATGCCATTTCTCCTTTTGGGCATTATTTTTTTAATCTGTTCATTCAAAATAACACACCGATACAAAAACAACAACAACAACAACAAAATCTACGTCTTCAAAGGAAAGGATCTTCCAAAAACTTTCTCCTTTCTATTTTATTTTTTATATCCAACATGTAAAAGAGATAAACAAAAACAGCACACAAAAAACAAAATAAAATCAAGGGTTTAGTTTTAAACTGCCCTATGGTTATTTGATTTAAAAATCAGTCCTGCGAAAGGCAGTTAGCAGGAACGACTACACAAAACCCAAATAATTGAGGATGTACCTCTGGTGGAGTTTATGTGCACCGTGCATTTACATGCATGCCAGGTGAGAGTTACTGTAGGCAACTCGGGTCTTTGTCGTTTTGTTTGTGAGACGTCTTTCAAGCACTAATTAACTGCCAAGCATGTTGATTCTACACAAAACATTGTCAAGTGTCCTAGCTCGCCTCTTTGAAGTGTGGCACGAGAAGACTGTGCTCACATCACCTGGGGGACAAGGTCAAAGAGGCCACAGGTAGCTGTTAGGCCACCTGAGATACTTGACAGTGGTTTGAACATCTAGTCCCACTAACTGTTACTAACAAAACTCAGATTTTAAATTTAAAATAAAATCAACGTGGCATTTTAGTGATCTTTTCTACCTGTATGACAAAAAATTTCACAAGGCTGGTTCCTTTAACTATGATTGGAGAAACCAAGTACACACACACACACACATGGTATACATGTTCCGACCATTTTTGTAATCTGTATTTTGAACACATTCAGCCTTTCAGTTGCCACTACAAGCTTTTACTGAGTACCAGGGGGTGCCTAATGATGCCATAACACACACAGTAACATGGGTGTGTTGAAAATGTCATTTCTAACGTAAGTTGTACATTACGTGATGAATTTTTTTCAGTACAGTTCAAGATGGTATCTATGCACTTGCAAAGCCCATGTGCGCTCCACCCCATCTCTCGGAAGTTTTCTCAACATTGCCTTTGAAACGGTTCCAATGTTCGTCTGATTGATGGTGGCCCTCTCTCGCAAGGAAGATTGTCTAGCACTTCCTATGTCCATGCCTCTCTCCTCCTGGAGATAGTGATGTCCTTGGCTTTGTGCCCACAGGTAGTGTCTCATTCTTCTCAACACTTCAGATCTTTCAAGCCACTTGTGATGGTTGCCTTGTTCGCCATGCCAGTCTATCTGCTTGGTCATTTTTCAGCATTGGGGTCAACACACAAAAGTGCGGACCATTGACAGCTGTGATTCTTTTTCTCCCCATTTTCTAGTTAATTGACTTACCTGGACAAGCTGAAGAGGGGTCAGACTAATGGACTCACCATGACAAGCTAAACTGGGGTCAGACTGATTGACTTACCTGGACAAGCTGAAGAGGGGTCAGACTAATGGACTCACCATGACAAGCTAAACAGGGGTCAGACTAATTGACTTACCTGGACAAGCTGAAGAGGGGTCAGACTAAAGGACTCACCATGCCAAGCTAAACAGGGGTCAGACTGATTGACTTACCTGGATAAGCTGAAGAGGGGTCAGACTATAATGGACTCACCATGACAAGCTAAACAGGGGTCAGACTGATTGACTTACCTGGACAAGCTGAAGAGGAGTCAGACTATAATGGACTCACCATGACAAGCTAAACAGGAGTCAGACTGATTGACTTACCTGGACAAGCTGAAGAGGGGTCAGACTAAAGGACTCACCATGCCAAGCTAAACAGGGGTCAGACTGATTGACTTACCTGGATAAGCTGAAGAGGGGTCAGACTATAATGGACTCACCATGACAAGCTAAACAGGGGTCAGACTGATTGACTTACCTGGACAAGCTGAAGAGGAGTCAGACTATAATGGACTCACCATGACAAGCTAAACAGGAGTCAGACTGATTGACTTACTTGGATAAGCTGAAGAGGGGTCAGACTATAATGGACTCACCATGACAAGCTAAACAGGGGTCAGACTCTGTGAGTGTGTGTGTGTGTGTGTGTGTGTGTGTGTGTGTGTGTGTGTGTGTGTGTGTGTGTGTTGTGGTGTGTGTGTGTGTGTGTGTGTGTGTGTGTGTGTGGTGTGTGTGTGTGTGTGTGGTGTGTGTGTGTGTGTGTGTGTGTGGTGTGTGTTTGCATCTGATGTGTGTACAATTAGACTGTGCTTAATTAAGGTAAGCTAGTCTTGATTTTGTCATTATTTGATAATACTGTAATTATAGTCCCAATTGCATCAGTGTGAAAGTGGACTATTTAAAATATTGAGTGTTGGCAGTAGAACAGTCTTTATGGGAAAGTAGGCCTTTTCACTTTAAATGCATTTTAAAATCATTTGCATATCAGAATAGTCGCCCGACAAATAGTGTGAGAATACCAAAAATGCTTATTTCATAACAACTAACGGCCAGTTGTTTATCTTCCCAGCAGCCTTGTTTCCCTTTAGTGAGTGTGGGTCATGCATTCAATATGGCAGCCTTTTGCAGTGTCCAATTTGGGCAAATAAAGAATAACTGCAACTGTTCATGCAACATGCGTGCACTCACACACACATGTGTACATGCATACATGTCCACCCCCACCCATACACAGTTCACACCCACCATATCACACCCCCCCACCACAAAAAAAAGATAAAAAGTAACATGCATGCATGTACACCCCCCTCCATACACAGTTCACATCCACCATACCGCCCCCACCCCCTAACACACACACACGCATGCATGCACACCCCCACACACAGTCCACAATAACTGCGCTGGTTGACTGGGCATAAAACACCACGTTAGTTACTTACTCCCCCAAACACACACACAGACACACACACAGGATTGCATATTTTGCATC
Organism: Alviniconcha marisindica; assembly: GCA_018857735.1. NCBI lineage: Eukaryota > Metazoa > Mollusca > Gastropoda > Provannidae > Alviniconcha > Alviniconcha marisindica. The sequence goes on along the minus strand of JABMCL010003293.1, from coordinate 411,273 downwards.
ACGTGTTTAATATGGTCCTCTTCTTCTGGTGCCCAAGACAACAAAATACCTGCATCCATTTCAACACATTTCAGTTGCATAAACAACCGTAACAACTGACAGCACAGTATATATTATATACACTTTAGTGTTTTTGGCGTCAGCCATTATGTGATGCACATAAAAAGTAATGCATCAAATAAATATGCTCATTTATTACAGAGTAGAAAACAACACTCTCAAGAAATATAAACAGTAACAACTAACAGCACAGTACATGCACACTTTTCTTTTTCAAGCATCAGTCATTGTGTGATGATTCAGGTAAAACACAAATAAAGTATAGGATGCATATAATGCTCATTTATCACAAAGTAAAACAGCCAGCACACAGTCACGAAAAAAATAGTTTTCTGGTGCCCATTACAAACCTGAAATAAGCATTACCACAGTGTCTGTTACTGAGACCAGCAACATATCTACAGTGGCAACACATTCCAGAAACAATGTAGAGATGCTGGACACCTGTTAATTGTTGCTGGTCTTGTCTCTACAGCTCTTGAAAGAAGCTGCAGCTGACGTAAGCTAATGCTGACAACACTTAGTAGTCTCCCATCACATAAGTTGGTCACAGCCGGCTCTGCTGGACATAAGAATAAATGGAAACTGTGCCTTTAAAGTCTCTCATCACATAAGCTTGTCACAGCCGGCTCTGCTGGACATAAGAATAAATGGAAACTGTGCCTTTAAAGTCTCTCATCACATAAGCTTGTCACAGCCAGCTCTTCTGGGCATAAGAATAAATGGAAACTGTGCCTTTAAAGTCTCTCATCACATAAGCGTGTCACAGCCGGCTCTGCTGGGCATAAGAATAAATGGAAACTGTGCCTTTAAAGTCTCCCATCACATAAGTTGGTCATAGCCGGCTCTGCTGGACATAAGAATAAATGGAAACTGTGCCTTTAAAACACAAACGCAGTCAGTATCACAGACAAAAAAAAGAAGAAATTCTGGACAGCTGACTGTTTAGCATCCTCAAGTCTCACTTTGACACCTTCTGGAATGATTAGTGTATTCTGTCATTTAAGCTGTCACTAAAGTTCCTCCCCCCCCCTTCCCCCCACCCCCCTTAGAGAGTTTAGTCCTTTGTGGGGGGGGGGGGGGGGGGGGGGGCTTGTACGTTAAACAGCTCTTCAACGCAAACTGTCACAGATGTACTGGTGCAATTACACAGCCATCATGCAACAACAATACTTATCACTGGATATGGTAGAAAAAGACACATTGGTTTTGAGCGTTGTGTGCAACACATGACACAATATACTTGACAGCAGGAAGTTACACCATGAAAAACAATCCCATCAATCCAGGGTGGATTCGATGGAATCACCTTCTGATGCGGCAGAATGGGCGTAGTCCGACGCCACACCTGTGTAGTACGTGGTACTGCCGCCATAGGTGGAGGGAGGTATCTCACCTGCGTCCAACATCTGAGCCACGTCCTCTGCAACCAGGGAAGGATACTCGGTGGACAAGTGCGTGGACTGAGCATCCTCCTCATCAGAATCCCCCACCAACAGGGCGTTGCCTGCTGACTGGTCAGACGTGGGCTCTGAGACGGGAACCTCCAGAGAAACGGCAATCCGCCCATCCTCCTCTGCCTGGCCTTGTCCCGCCACTGCATTGCTGCTGAAGTCTTCTGTGGAGGCCATCTCTCCCAGGGTGTTCTCAGACTCCGAGGTGGAGGTGGTGGTGCTGAAATCAACACAAATTTGCAGGCTCTGCTCTGTGGGAGACGCTGCGGGGGGCACGGGAAGCCCTTCGCCAGGGATCGTTAGGAATTTGGACGAACCGGGAGGAGCCACGTTCAAACCGCCGTCGATCCTGTTCAGGTCATCGACCATGTCAAGGTAACGAGCGCTCAAGCCAATGTAGGTGGAGTTGATGTGCTCATTGAGCTTTTCCCGCTCGCGGACAGTTTCCCGACTGATGACCGTGCGACGTCCAGACAGCTGGGTGAGGCTGAGCTGGGAGCCCTTCAGGTCCAACACGGATGCAGATGGGGTAAGACCCAGGCGGGACCTGGCTGGGGTCAAAGAGAGGGGCAGGTTGAATGTTTCCTGAGCAGTGGCAGAGGCCAGCTGTCGGTCGACCTCTTCAATGTACGCTTCAGGCAGAGAAGGCTTGGAATTTCGACTGACGGTCTCTGGAGAGGTGTACGAGCCGGAAGTTTCCGTTTCACCAGTCACTGGCCTTGACTTCATGCTGGATTCTTGGGACGGCATGCTGGGGGCATCCTCGCGATTCAAAATGGCTTCCAGTTCTTTGTCAGCAGATGGTGTGAACATGGTGCCCTCTCGACTCATTTCTGGCGACCTCAGCTCTGGGCTCATGGTATGTGATGCTGGCGTAGCCTCCTCTTCCGTCACCTCTTTCAACTGTTGAGGCTGTGGTGGTTCGGAAGCGGCCACCTCAGATTCCAATGCCAGAAGCTGCAGGTTTTTGAGGACCGCTTCGTCACGTTCTTTTGCCTGGTCCTGCACAATACACAATTATATTATTACCACTCAGTGAGTGAGCCAACCGTTCCGATACAAAGCTGTCCCATCAACGTTATATGGTGAAATAAAACATCTGCCCGATATAAATTTGTTCTAACAAAGTTTTGTGATTAAAATACCTGCCCAGTATACTGTTTGAATCATCCCCTGAACATTTTGTGGTCACAATCTTGCCCACATCACAGGTGTACAAACAGCATTTAGTGGTTAAAAACCGGCCCAACACACACGTGTGCCATCAACATTGCATGATCAAAATGCTTGCCCAGCACACAAGTGTACAAGAGGCAGAATAGCTCCTTTGGTAGAGCATGACACTGAAAAGCCAGGCTTAATTACTACTGTCATGGGTTTGATTCTCCAGTGTGGCAAGGGATTTTTATCCCAGAGTCAACTTTCACTGCAGACTCTCTTGTGGTGTTTGTACAAAGCCCCTGTGTGCATGTATCAACATCTGTGTGCATGTAAAAAAAAGTCCCAAACACTGGCAGCCATACCTTTGTTTGGACACCCCAAAAATAATACACACACTGGCAAGAATGGGTAGCACTGCTCCTGTGGCTGCTGTAACCTTACCCAGGTCATGTGACCTGAATTTCCCACGAGGAATAATGAAGTAATAAACAACAACTCATTTTGTGATCAAAAAGGCACACAACCAAATTGCCACAAGCTTCATCTCTAACTCTCTGCACAATACAGGGGTGCCACCAACACTTTAAGGTGTGAAACTGCTGCAACAGTAACACCCCTGATGCAAGCCCACGCTGATGAGAGACCCATCCATCAACATTTTACCACTGTCAGGACACCAAAGGACTATCAAGCAGCACTACAGTTTGTGAATCAAAACAAGTGTCCTTTCATGCGAGAGACCCATCCATCAACATTTTACCACTGTGAGGACACCAAAGGACTATCAAGCGAGCACTACAGCTCGTGAATCAAAACAAGTGTCCCCCCCCCCCCCCCCATAAATAAATGCATGAGTAACATTATAAAGCACACACAAATCTGAGGCATGCTTGATTAATTTGATTACAAGTACTTCAACCATTGCCAGAGACAATGGACTTCCAGCTTCAGGTTTCATTTTATAATATAATGTCAAACAAAAACAAAAGTATGAAACAATATTGGAGGAGTAAACAGGTTTCAACAACAAAACAAACAAGCAAAACATTTTTTTAAAAAATCAAATGCATGATTAAAAATAAATGTATGCAAAATACAAGTTAAAATAAAAGTTTTAATTATTTTTTTAAAAGTGAAACAACAAAACAAAACAAAACAAAAACTAAAAAAACATCCCCAAAGTGAAAGTGAAGTTTTTCTCCTTCACAAAAAGAGACTGCTACCATCACAAGGCGCTCTTTGCTTTCTTTTCGCAGGTGATGCAAGGATTCTTTATACTCCTTCATGTTTAGCCTCTGCAGAAAGTTGTTCTGCTTAGGGTACATTCGCTGAAGACAAAAGTTTTCAGATAACAGGCAAGTTACTTCAAAAGCAGTTTTAATGTTAAGGTGAATCATATTTTCATATTTACAACAATCAGAGGAGTTTGCTAATTAAGTGGATTTGTCAGCTGATTTTGTTCATTAAAATCAAAATAGCCTTTCCAACTTTCAGTGAAGACTCTCTTGTGGTGTTTGTCCAAAATGCATCTAATGCTAACCTTCAAGCCCTCAGAATGAGAACACTCCAAACCACTCAACAAAGCACCACTCTGGCTGCCGGTTTCTGACTGCACAAAGTGCAAACTTTTCTCTATGTGTTATATCACTCTGCCACAGAACAATACTTTGTTCAACGTCTCCATGTCTTCACACCACTATACACAGTTCTGTAGGCTGCAGACTGAGGCCCCTGCAAACCTTTCTCTACGAAAGGCCTATGCACTATCATGTCGGTTCATGCCTGTACAGGTCATTTTCTTTTTGGCTTTGCAGTTGTTGAAGTATATTTACTCTTTATTGTAAACCTGGGACAGCCTGCTGTCAGTGTACTTGCTTTGTGGTTTAAAATTAAAGTACGTTTTGTATTGAACTGAAAACTGCATGAGAACCAGTTTGGATGAGGTGCTATGCAGTGGCTAGTGGTAGAGGCAGTAGCAGTAGCAAGATCATTATTATACCACTAAGCTGTACTTGCAATTCTAAGACCCTATGCATGCACTCACCTGGATCTCTTCTTGTGACATGTAGATCATGTTGTTAAGGTTCTGCTGACGCATCTCGTCCGCCTCATTGAGCACAATCTGAGAGGCGATGATGTTCCGCTTGCACAGTTTGCGCACCTCTCCCTTGATCTGGGCCACCATGTCCATGTCCTCTGTGGCATTAAGACCCACAATCTGCAGCGCCTCCACCATTTCACTGAAAGCAGGTGCGTGGTGAATGGTTAACATCACATGGCATTTCAACCAAGAACCTGTGGCACCTCTCATATTTCACTTAAAACAGACACACAAAGCAATTTTGACACAGTATGGAATTCAAATACACAAACTATTTGGTCTGAAAACACTCTAATATTTCACTTAGACACACAAAGCAATTTTCACACAATATGGAATTCAAATACACAAACTACTTGGTCTGAAAACATGTTGACACAATATGGAATTCAAATACACAAACTACTAGGTCTGAAAACAGACATGTGGTCAATTGCTTACCAAGAAAAATCAAAACCTATGATCTGTATGGCTGCTAACATTTCAGCGAAAACAGAAAACAGACATGTGAATTGTTATAACACCATGCAACATTCAAACTTACAACCCGCAGGGCCTCAAACGTATATGACTAAAAACAGCAATGCAGTGAATTGTTACCAAAAGGGGACATTCAAACATTTAATTTTTAACTACCATCTACAAAGCCTCACACATTTCAGTAAAAACTGACATGTGGTGAACTGCCACAATGTGGCATTCAAGTTTACAGCCTGCAGGACATCAAACATTTCAAAATGTGTCTCTCAAACCTGCTATCTGCATGACCGCCACCATTTTGCTCAGAAACCACTGAATATGGCACAAATCTTTCATACTAAACAGCACTGTAAAATCAACACCAGAGGTGGGCATAAACATACAATGCACCTGAAAATCCCCCAAGCAAACCGCCCAGGATCAAGCTGAAAGGTCAGCACCTTAGAAGCGGACTTACTCGCGCACGACCTGACTGGACTCCACCAGCAGCCTTTCCTGCAGGATCTGAATGACGTCCTCGTCCATGATGTCCAGTTTCATGAGGGAGTGGCAGGCCTCTGCCCTCACTCCTGCCTTCTCCTCGTACCTCATGGCCCACAGCAAGCTCTCCTTGATGGCCTCGTTCACCACACCCACCTTGCCCAGGGCTGCGCAGTGACACAAAGGACAAATATACTGCTACCGCACAGTGAGAATGGTACTGGTACTGCACAGTGAGAATGGTACTGGTGCTGCACAGTGAGAATGGTACTGGTGCTGCACAGTGAGAATGGTACTGGTGCTGCAAGTGACAATGGTACTGGTGCTGCACAGTGAGAATGGATGGTGCTGCACAGTGAAAATGGTACGGGGCGCACAGGAAATGGTATGGTGCTGACAGTGAAAGGACTGGTGCCACGGGACAAGGTACTGGTGCTGCAAGGAAATGGACTGGGCTGCACAGTGAGAAGGGTAGGTTGCCAGTGACAATGGACTTACTGGGCTGCACAGTGACGATGGTACTGGTACTGCACAGTGAGAATGGTACTGGTGCGCACGGGACAATGGACTGGTGCGACAGTGAAAGGAGGTACTGGCAGGACAGGTAGGGTACGCCAGGACAATGGACTGGTACGCACAGTAAAACCGGAGGGATCGGCAGGACATTATGGTCCACAGGAAAAGGGTTGGTCCCAAATGAAAATTAATGGAGAAGTGACAATGGTATGGTCCCCCGGACAACGGACTGGTACGCACAGTAAAAGGGTAGGGATACGGCAGTAAATTCGGATGAAGGACTGGTACCGCACAGTGACAATGGTACTGGTCTGCACAGTGACAATTGGTACCGGGTTACGGGCCACAGTGACAACGGTATGGTACTGTGCAGTGACGATGGTACTGGTACTGCACAGTGACAACGGTATGGATACTGTGCAGTGACGATGGTACTGGTACTGCACAGTGACAACGGTATGGATACTGTGCAGTGACGATGGTACTGGTACTGCACAGTGACAACGGTATGGATACGGGGGTTGGCGTCGGACGATGGTACTGGTCTGCACAGTGACAAGGTACTGGTACTGCACAGTGACAACGGTATGGATACTGTGCAGTGACGATGGTACTGGTCTGCACAGTGACAATGGTACTGGTACTGCACAGTGACAACGGTACTGGTACTGACAGTGACACGGTATGGATACTGTGCAGTGACATGGTACTGGTACGCAAGAAATGAAACGGTATGGATACTGTCAGTGCATGTAACATGGTGTGCAGTGACAAACTGGTACGACAGTGAAACGGTATGATACCGTGCAGGACGATGTAACTGGTACTGCACAGGACAACGGTATGGTACTGCACAGTAGAAAACGGTATGCATATGCAGTGACATTGGTATACCACAGTGACAGGTATGGATATTCATGAACATGTGTATTGTGTAACTCACAGTGACAAAGGACTCACTGACATTTCACGTAGAACTGTGCAGTGACGATGGACTGTACCACAGTGATTCAACGTTACTGGTACTGCACAGGACAACAGGATACATGTCAGTGAATGGTTTAACTGGTACTGCACAGTGACACGACTGGTTGCTCAGTGAAACGTATGGATACTGGCAGTAATGGTACATACTGACAAAAAGGCACTGTAATGCAACAGTCAAGGTCTGGAGCACAGTGACAACAGTATGGATATAGCAGTGACGATGATGGTACTGCCACAGTGACAATCGGTACTGGATCACAGTGAAACGGTCTGTACGCACAGTGACAACGGATATACTCGTGCAGGACCAGGGACTGGACTGCACGGGACAACGTTGATACTGCAGGACGAGGGTACGGGTACTCAAGTACCGGATGGATACGTGCAGTGACAGGGATGGACTGCACAGGACAACTACTGGTCACTCCTGCAACGGTATGGTACTCGTGACGATGGACTGGCTGCACGGGCAAGGCTTCTCCAGTGACATGGATCGTGCAGTGACGATGGTACGTCTGCACAGTGACTGGTACTGGTACTCACAAAGTGACAACGGTACTGGTACTGCACAGTGACAACGGTATGGTACTGCAGCAGTGACGATGGTACTGGTACTGCACAGTGACAACGGTATGGTACTGGCAAGTGACAAATGGTACTGGTGCTGCACAGTGACAATGGTACTGGTACTGCACAGTGACAATGGTATGGATACTGCACAGTGAGATGGTACTGGTAGCTGCACAGTGACAATGGTACTGGTGCTGCACAGTGACAATGGTACTGGTGCTGCACAGTGACAATGGTACTGGTACTGCACAGTGACAATGGTACTGGTACTGCAGTGACAATGGTACTGGTACTGCACAGTGACAATGGTACTGGTGCTGCACAGTGACAACGGTATGGATACTGTGCAGTGACGATGGTACTGGTGCTGCACAGTGACAATGGTACTGGTCTGCACAGTGACAATGGTACTGGTACTGCCAGTGACAATGGTACTGGTACTGCACAGTGACAATGGTACTGGTACTGCACAGTGACAACGGTATGGATACTGTGCAGTGACGATGGTACTGGTACTGCACAGTGACAATGGTACTGGTACTGCACAGTGACAATGGTACTGGTACTGCACAGTGACAACGGTATGGATACTGTGCAGTGACGATGGTACTGGTACTGCACAGTGACAATGGTACTGGTACTGCACAGTGACAACGGTACTGGTACTGCACAGTGACAACGTATGGATGTGCAGCGACATGGTACTGGTACTGCACAGTGACAACGGTATGGATACTGTGCAGTGACGATGGTACTGGGTACTGCACAGTGACAAGGGGTATGGATACGGGTGAAAGTGACAATGGTACTGGTACTGCACAGTGACAACGGTATGGATACTGTGCAGGGGGACTGATGGCACTGACTGGTTACTGCACAGTGACAACGGTATGGATACTGTGCAGTGACGATGGTACTGGTACTGCACAGTGACAATGGTACTGGTACTGCACAGTGACAACGGTACTGGTACGCAATGACAACGGTATGGATACTGTGCAGGACTGGTATCTGCACAGTGACAATGGTACTGGTGCTGCACAGTGACAATTGGATACTAGTGCGGGCATCAGTGACAATGGTACTGGTACGTGCAGTGACGATGGTACTGGTGCTGCACAGTGACAATGGTACTGGTACTGCACAGTGACAACGGTATGGATACTGTGCAGTGACGATGGTACTGGTGCCTAGGGAAACAGTGACAATGGTACTGGTACTGCACAGTGACAATGGTACTGGTACTGCACAGTGACAACGGTACTGGTACTGCACAGTGACAACGGTATGGATACTGCAGTGACATGGTAGGTACTGACAGTGACAATGGTACTGGTACTGCACAGTGACAACAGTACTGGTACTGCACAGTGACAACGGTATGGATACTGTGCAGTGATGATGGTACTGGGACTGCACAGTGACAACGGTATGGATACTGTGCAGTGACGATGGTACTGGGACTGAAAACAGGTTGACAACGGTATGGATACTGTGCAGTGACGATGGTACTGGGACTGCACAGTGACAACGGTATGGATACTGTGCAGTGACGATGGTACTGGTACTGCACAGTGACAACGGTATGGATACTGTGCAGTGACGATGGTACTGGACTGCACAGTGACAACGGTATGGATACTGTGCAGTGACGATGGTACTGGGACTGCACAGTGACAACGGTATGGATACTGTGCAGTGACGATGGTACTGGGACTGCACAGTGACAACGGTATGGATACTGTGCAGTGACAATGGTACTGGTACTGCACAGTGATTCTGGTACTGATCCAGCAGGACAATGGTATGGGTACCACAGTGACATTGGTGCTGGTACTTTACAATGATGCAAATGACAGAGCTCTCTCAAACCATGTTTTGTGCAACTGGAAGAATAACAAGAAAAAAATTACATGAAGGATTTTGCTTTAAAATGTTCTGCTGAGTTTAAATTTTCAATCTGAGTTCTGTCACTAATAATTTGCAGGACTGGCTACACGCTGCTTTAAAACTTTCAGGTAAACCCATGCAAACACAAATATTACCCTCTGACAAAACACACTCTTTGTTTGAAGTTTTAACAGTCTGAACTAAAAAAAGAAAAAGAAAAAAAGAGAAGAAAAACCAAATGCATAAAAGGTTCAAAAGTCATTCTTGTTTCAGATTAAAAACAACAAAAAAACTCTTCCATTCATTCATAACATTACACAAAACAACAACAGAGTGTATAATACAGAAAATGAAAATAAAGTCTGTTTACCCTGAATAGCCAGAGCCTTGACCTTCCAAATAGGGTCAAAGGTTGCTAGGTGGATCAGTTTGTCAATAATCTGTTCCTCCTTGATCTGCAAGTTGCCGCATGTGATGCAACACTCACAGCGAATGGACAAGTACTGGTCATCAAAACATTGCAAGAAAGCCGGCAGCAGCTTGGCAGTCATGATTCCTGCAAGGAAATAAATTTAATTTTGTTTTTGCAGCTTGACCTTTTTATTTGTTGGGTGTTTCTTGGGTGTTAGTAGTGATGATGATAAGAAGAACGATAATGATGGTGAGGATGAAGATGGTGAGTGTGTGTGTGTGTGTGTGTGTGTGTGTGTGTGTGTGTGTGTGTGTGTGTGTGTGTGTGTGTGTGCATGTGCATGCAGGTGTACATGTGTGTATGCATGTATGTGTGTGTGTGTGTGTGTGTGTGTGTGTGTGTGTGTGTGTGTGTGTGTTGTGTGTGATTATGTTTGTCTGTGTGAAGATAGCAGAGACAGAGTGAGGCAGACAATGGCACAATTTGTTTTGCTGCGCATGACAAAACATGTTGGGATCTAACTGACCAACTGCACTGAGGCTCCTCTAGTGCTATTTAAGACATAATGCAAAATTCAAAACACAACAAACCCTACAAAAGGAGACGATGCAGAAAAGAGCCATGGAAACAGATTGCACTGCGTTAAAAAGCACCACCTACCCAGTTGGCCCAGACGACTGATGGCCTCTAACTTGGTGCGCTCGTTGCCATAAATGATACAGCGTCGAATGTCGTCATGGACATCACGGCCATGTGAAGTCTTGCCCAGGCACTGGGCCGCTGCATGTCGGACCTCAGTGTGCCAGTCATGCCACATGAGCTCTGTCAGCTTGTGGGTCACATCCTGCATGGGACCAAGCAATGAGTCAACACACAAGGGAGTTAGTTACTGCTCGAAATTGCGTCGCCAAGCAATGAGTGGCAGCCAGCCATGCGGGCTACCCCCATGTAACAAAGACTGAAGAAAACAACTGCCTGATCATGCCGGAGACCCCCCCCCCCCCCCACCCCAAAAGAAAAAACATATTTAAAAAATGAAGGAAACAAAATGGACAAATCTGACATCAATCAAGAATTGACATGAAGGGAGTGACAATTTCAAATATTCCAGATCTTGCTTGTGTGTGGTGTGTGTGTGTGTGTGTGTGTGTGTGTGTGTGTGTGTGTGTGTGTGCGTGCGTGCTGCGTGCGTGGCTGCTGCGTGCGTGCATGTGGTGCAGCGGCGTGTGTGAGTGGGTGTGGTGGTGGTGCATGCTGAGTGTGTGTGTGGGGGGGGGGGGGGGGAGAGGGGGGGGGGAAGGGGGTTGCAGAGGTGCCGAAATCCACCAGAAAGGACTGATATCCACTAAAAGACAGAAATCTTCTTTTTTCCAGGATCACCTTATCACTCAAATTGTCATTAACTGACAAGGCCTGTCAATCTTCATCTCCTTTCAGATATGTTCTTGATTATATTGACCATACAACCCCCACTCCCCAACCCTCATCCACCCCCCTCCCCCACCCCATTCAGTTATTCTATGTACAATACACAATGCAAGTGCATCAAAATAGACAGTCTTCTTAACACATACAGAACCTTCACTGATACAAGAGGTTTTGGGTTCTGATTTTTGCTTGCTGTAAACATGTTCAGTGCCAGCAGAGAAATCCAAGAGAATGCACATCAAGTTCAGTTGAACACTTTCAGTGGTCTGACCTTGTTAATGGTTCCGTAAAGCGTGGGCAGAATCTTGCAGGAGATAATTCGGTGGCGCCAGCTACTGCTGTTGAGTTGTTCAGCCACCATGCAATGCACCAAAGTCTGTGAAGAGAAAGCAAGGAGTAATTCTGTCAGGTGTGCCCGATGCCAAACAACGATCCGGCAGAGATGGAGCTGGAGACTCTGGAGATGATCTGCAGCGTATACTTTTACCGAACAACCTCCTTAGCTATAATATGTCACATCCTCCCTCCACTGATCAACCAATCAATCAACAATCCATCATTCAACAATGCCATGAACAAAAACCCTGAAATGAAATGAAAAAAAAGAGAAAAAAATCAAACCAACAATCCATTATTCAACAATGCCATGAACAAAAACCCTGAAATGGAAAAAATCGAGAGAAAAAAATCAATAAAAAAAATCAACAATCCATCATTCAATAATGCTATGAACAAAAACCCTGAAATGAAAAAATAAAATAAATAAAAAATATTAAAAAATAAAGGTTTACCTGTAGCTGACAATTTGGTCAAAAACTCAAACAGGGTCTATTAACAGATTGCAGGTATACTGACTGTGCTGCTGCTAATTCTGGCCAAAATCTCAAAAAGTGTTGATTAACAGATAGCCAATATACTGACCATGCTGCTGCTAATTCTGCCCAAAATCTCAAACAGATTATAAGGATACCAATCATGCTATTGCTAATTTCTGGCCAAAATCTCAAACAGCATCAATTAACACATTGCCAATATACTGACCACGCTGCTGCTAATTCTGGCCAAGATCTCAAACAGATTACAGTGATACCGATCAAACTATTGCTAATTTCTGGCCAAAATGGAGTGCAGACACACTTACCGTGCTGTTGCTGATTTTGGCCAAAAGCGCAATGCCCTGCTCGTGTTTGATGGGGTCCTCGGAGGCCAGGATCTGCTTCATGATCTCGTCCACCACTTGTGAGTCGCACACGCCAAAGTGAGCCAGGCACTGAGCTGCTGCCCATCGTTCTGCCGATGACTCCGATTCAAGAGTTGCTTGCAGAATCAACTGTGCCTGTAAGGTCAGCGGATGTGGTGATGGCAACACAACACCTAGCAAAACTGACCTGATTCAGTCAATGCTCATTTGCTCATATTCGTAATGGTGCAGAATTTTACTGACTGTACAAATATCCTTTCCCAGGAGCAACGAACTGGCCAGAGAAATGCTGCTGGTAACTGTTTTTTTATTTTTTTTGTTTTTTTACATCATAATTTACAGACTGGACAAAAAACAAAGGTTCAAGGCCTTTGTTCTTTTTGATGTGTACAAAACATCTGCAGCTCCATCATTACACAGCTTTGTTAAGTGTGTACAGTTCTATCACCAGTATCAAATGCCTGAGATGGGATGAGCAGACACATCAGGACATTCACTACCTTGTCTGGTGTGCATGAAAACCCCATTCTCCAAGACACAGCAATCTATGATAATACACCATCTGACAACCAGTTACCACTCATCTCCAAAAAATCAAATCTCAGAAGACATGGCTAGTAATCCTTTACCATTTCAGTGGCTAACACTATCACCGGCCCCCTCACCCCCCCCCCCCAATAAAAACAACAACAACAACACACAAACAAACACCTGACCATCACCTGAACACAGTGTTTCACAATGATGCACTCCCAGACAAAGCTCAGTTGCAATACAGTCAGTGTCTTTTTTCCTCTTCAAGCTTTTTTTCATACTCTTCTCAATGGGTCACAAACAAATGGACATGTGACGCAATGCTTGCAGCACCCAGCCACTGCCAGCGATTGCAGAACAACAACTTCCAGACAAGGTCTAACTGCTAGGCTGACAAACAGAATGCTGCAAGCACGACGTACCTTCTCCGTTGGGTGTTCCAGTGCATACAGCGTGATGGCCGCTGCCCTCCGCACTTGGTCGTGGGAGTCTGCCAGGAGACAGTCGAGGGCCACAAAGACACGCTCAGGTATATTCTGCAAAGCACAGCAAGACATTTCCTCCAGCTAAATGCCTGGTCAACAATGTGGCCTGGGCAAGAAGCAATACTGATAAGATGTGTTATGTGCAGGGCTGTCAAAATGCAACTTGCATAGATGGGAACATATTGAGAAAAGAACACACACCAGCAAAATGTTACCAAGCACACAAGGTATTCTGCAAAGAACACCAATTCCTCCAGCTAAATGCCTGTTCAACAACCTGGTATGGGCAAGAAGCGATATTGGTACATCATGTAATGTACAGGGCTGTCAAAAAGCAACCTGCGTAGATGGGAACATACTGAGAAAAGAACGCACACCAGGAAAATGTTACCAAGCACACCAGGAAAATGTTATCAAAGGGCTGGTTCAGTTCCAGTGTGAGTGGTAAAAAAATACAACACACAGGCTGAACAGAAACAGTCCTGTCCTGCCTTACATTTCCTTAGGTAAGCATTTGTCTTCTTCCTTTATTTCCAGAGCCTAAACTTGCTTGCTGTAGCCGTCTATCACTGTATGCAGGGTTTCTGCTAGCCAGGTAATTACTGGTTTGCCACGGGTAAATTGTGCCCTGGAGAGATGAACTAGAAGGCTGTTGGTCTGAAAGACTCATAAAGTTTCCTATCAAAATCTCTACCCTCTGTTTCTCCCTGGGGTTTTGGGCCGACAATTGTAGCTGCACCAAGTAAAGGTGGATGATTACAGATGCAAACGCCGCATCACAGTCTGCACATCTACTAGTTAGCCCTGCTACAGGATGGTTTGTAAAACTGCCTGTAATAAGCTGATGCAAGTTTTTGATGTGTTTATTTTACTCTGTTTCACCCATGGTTCAACAGCATAAACTCTGACAAAGACCAGTAAGTTTAAAAGCTGTCAGTCTGAAAGTCAGTTGCTAAAATTCCTAGTGGGAACCTTTTATTTGTCTCCTCTGAAGGTCAGTTGCTAAAATTCCTAGTGGGAACCTTTTATTTGTCTCCCCCCTCTGCCCCTTTCCCGCCCCTGCCCCCCCCCCCCACCCCACCCCCCAGACACATAATGTAGGTGACCACATGTGTACACACACACTCACACTTGAAGTAAAACAAACAGCAATGCCAGCCAAAGACTAACAAACACATGTAGTCAGTGTGTACTTGAAAGCTGACACAGTGAAAACAAAGCACTACAAGTTCTGTGAAAGATATCACTACAAGTTCTATCTCTGATATCACTACAAGTTCTATCTCTGATATTAGTACAAGTTCTATCTCTGATATCACTACAAGTTCTATCTCTGATATCACTACAAGTTCTATCTCCGATGCCTTACAGCCAGAGGATCGGTTGAGGCGCTGTGAGAGCCAATCTGTATGCCAGGGTCTGATGGCGGTCTGTACTCTGCCGCCTTTCCCACTGTTGCAATGGCCTTCAGACGAACATGAGGCTGGATGTCTGCCATGTCTCGAATGATGTCATCATAGGATGCATCAGCAAACTGTCCAGCGAGATGCCATTTAGCTCGCCACTCACGCACTGAAAATGACCAGAGTGCTGATGGGTAATAAACTGAATCTATCAGGTAATAAGTCAAATCTATCAGGTAATAAAATGAATCTATCTGGTAATAAATCAAATCTATCAGGTAATAAAATGAATATATCTGTCCCTAAATCAAATCTGTCAGGTAATAAATCAAATCTATCTGGTAATACATCAAAAGTCATTTCGATGTGTTATGTCTAGTAGTAAATAGTAAACATATGCATGTGCCTACTAAACGGCTAACTTCAATAGCAAAAACTCCTAGCATGTAGATGGTACAGTCCAGACTGACCGGACGTATAACAACCAATATAGACATTAGACGATAGCTATACTCCAAGATTCCTGCCATTATGGCATTCCCAGGGCGAACCATTGTCTACAAGAGACAAGCTTCCTTCCTCTGTATTGCCTGTGGAATCACTTTGTCTGCATTCCAATAAAGTAACTGAATAACTATGTCAGTTTGAATGGGGCAAACATGACAGGATGTCCTCCTTTTGTGCCACAATCCAGGCTTCAACCCAATGCCAGCTGTGTGTGAGACCAGCGCACAAAGACATTCAACCACAAGTGTCTCAACGCCTGTTTAATGACTCACAGATCTGCGTCAGCGTGCTGTTCTGCTTAACCTGTCGTTTGGCTGCAGGATCACTGTCGCAGTTAAACTCTGGATCAAAGCCTGGTGGAACTACTTTCTGCGCCTCAAACGTATCCTGTCAACAGAAACAAAACGTGTTAAAAACAGACATGACACTCTTCACACACTGTCTGAAATCAGGGTATTCTGGGGGGGTTTGAAACCTGCAAATTTGTTATCATGGAGTACTGCAGAAGAGATTTTAGCATTTTTACAGTTGCATTTCATTCTGTCCGTTCTTATGTCTGCTGCAGCCTAAGACTATGAACAAAACACATGCAAATTACAGGGTCTAATGTTGAGCAAGGTGAAACACACGTAA
Organism: Alviniconcha marisindica; assembly: GCA_018857735.1. Classification (NCBI taxonomy): domain Eukaryota; kingdom Metazoa; phylum Mollusca; class Gastropoda; family Provannidae; genus Alviniconcha; species Alviniconcha marisindica. The sequence goes on along the minus strand of JABMCL010003293.1, from coordinate 394,971 downwards.
CCACAGCTTGTGCAAAAGCAGCTGGTCTCCTTGTTCGGTTGTTTGGGACACTCACTACAGCCCCCCACCCCCCAACCCCACCCTGTATAATCTAGAACTAACAGGATTTCCACAGAATTTTGTCAGACTGACAGCTAAAGAATCTTGATTAGGCAATGCTGTATTCCATCGGGACACTTCTGGAGGCAACATTCAATATCTCTTGTACGTAGGCAACAGGCAAACCCCCAAAACTCTGACATTCAATAGCAGTGCCTTTCACCATTGGTTTCACAAAGACCCAAAGATACATGGAACAGGTTCAGCTCAGGTAGCTGCTGTGTGTGGAGGGAGGGTGTATATGTGTATCTTACGTGCAAGTGACTGCCCCCCCCCCCCCATCCCACCCAACATTAAAAAAAAGAAAAAGAAAAAAAATGTACATTTATCATGCACTCATCAACGCCCTGAGCGCTCACATCATACATATTAACCTAAATACAGTATTCTATACGTACGTAGAGGGTAGTCCTACCAAAACAATTTACATAAGGCATTATATGGAAACACACACACACACACACACACACACACACACACACACACACACACACAATGACTGTAGCAGAAACTGGGTATTGATATTAGCTGGGGTGGAAATACCGTGAGAAGAGGAAGGTATATTGCCAGACCCTGAAATTCATGTCACCTGACCATTAACATCCTGTTGTAACACTGTGTTAACGTACATCATACGGTTCTGGCAGGGCTCTCCATCTTTTAGCGCCACGTTCACACTTGACGGGCACGGTAGTGCCGGTTTTCTTCTTCTTCTCCTCCTCTGTGGCAGGGTACCACGTCTCGGCCATGTCTGGGTAGTCCCTGCGCAACACCTTCTTGTACTTGTGGTCGCTGGCCATGACAAGTACTGAGCCATCGCCCTGGCAGGGGTGTAGCTGCTCCACACCTGTCGCAGATGTACAAGTTTGTAATACATGTTCAAATCAATGAGGACTTCTCAAAATATGTTTTGTTCAACCAAGCACATAGCTCAGTTCTTTTTAAAAGAAAGACAAAAAAAAAAGGATTTTGTTTTAAAATGCCCCATGAGTTTCATATAAAGTTTAGAAAATTGGATCTGTGAGTGTCTGCCTGCTGGATCCAGCAAAGCTCTGAGGTGCCCTGATGCTAACCAGTGGTTTCTCTGCTGTTCCGCATGGGGCACAGGCTTGGCTTGGGCTATGCCACAACACACTGACACCAGCAAAAAAAAAAAAAAAATGCCACATTAACATGGTATGCGCTGCATAGTTATGTGGGGACTGTTTTCAGCCATGATATGCTCCTTGCATAACAGCATCCATTCTTAAAAATAAAAAAAAGACTCAAAAATGGGCGACAAAAAATGGCCACACACACAATCCTATGGAATATCACCCTGTGGAATGCATTTGTCAATGTGCAATTGCGTATACACTGGGTGGCCCCCTTAGTATTCAGCCGGGAATGCTACACCAGCAACAACATGGGGCTGCCTGTGCACGCACACATACATCAGGTCATTCAATGCACGAGGAAACAATGTATTTTTAATCTGACATAATACCAAAAGGGCACTTTAGCGCAGAAGTTATCATTTTCAATTTCAGCTCATCTACCACTGGGCAAAACAGGTTTGTTGACAAAGCAGTGGAATTTTGGCCAATTAGAATTTTAACCCAACGTGGAGAAAGTGATAAGAGTTCCCTCCCTTCATTAAAAGGCAGTTCATTTTACAACTGGTTTCAATTTGGCTGTGCTTTCAAAGACAACAAAAGCAGAGTTTGTGAAACAAGAGGCTTAAAACTGTTCCATGGGTGGCATGAGCACAACAGTGATGAAGAAGGGGCTTGTTCCACGGCATGTGTTATGGTGATAAAAATGACTGAGATAAGCAATGCCCTGCCCATGGCATACAATGCTCCTCCACTTCATCAGCAAAGCATTCCTAATGACTGTAATAAGAAAAAAGAATACTTTCCATGACTCACTTTTGATTTGTGAACACTAAGTGCTTTAGCGCAGACTGTTTCGAAGCCTGCTGCCAAAGAATGAACACTAAGCGCTATAGTGCAGACTGTTTCGAAGCCTGCTGCCAAAGAATGAACACTAAGCGCTATAGTGCATACTGTTTTGAAGCCTGCTGCCAAAGAATGAACACTAAGCGCTATAGTGCAGACTCAGACTGTTTCAAAGCCTGCTGCCAAAGAATGAACACTAAGCGCTATAGTGCAGACTGTTTCGAAGCCTGCTGCCAAAGAATGAACACTAAGCGCTATAGTGCAGACTGTTTCGAAGCCTGCTGCCAAAGACTGCTGCTCAAGTGCACACAAAAACTCTTAAACCAACAATGACTTCTTCTTTTTTTAAATTAAAAATGAATGGAAATTTACCAAACAGTGAGAGAAGCCGACAAGGGCACCAAGAGAGAGAGAGAGAGAGAAAGAAAAAAAAACTACAATTCCCCAGACAAATATAAATATACCTGTCAAAAGTTCCTGCTCGTATTGGTTATTTGTCTCATAGAGTGTGGACCCTACCCCTGGTGCCATGAAGTCTCGCAGTGCAGGGGGCTTGGGTGGTTTGATGCTCTTCACCTTGATGCGATGGGCAGTTGCATTGATTGCACCTGTATGACAGCCAGGTATAAAGTTAATATCTTTCCAAGCCATAAAACACTTACCACTGCAAAAGCAATGTCACTATCAAGCAAATATTCAACAGATTCTAATATTCTAAAACTAAAACATGGGGGTGGAGGTGGAGTAGTGGGGGTGAAGAAGTCAAGCAAATATTTGTTGACATTCAAATTGAAATCATTAAATACAATTCAGCATCAAAATACACAAATTCTGTGTGGAAACAACAGCTGTAAAAAGAGAAAAAATACAAGTGCACTGATTCTCTCATTCAGAGTGAATATGGACACTCAATGGTTCATTTCCAAAAACAAGAGGACAACAGGTGTCTTGGTAGTCGCACTAGATTTCTACACTTGCACAGGTTAGGATAATTTGAGTATTGCTGCATTCAGTCACACACACTTACACACTCACACATACACACACATGCGCGTGCACAAGCACACACATGTACAGACATGTATATATAAACGTAGACATACTGATGCACTCATGATCATGTACATTGACTAATATAGCACATTTAACTAAGATCAAAACAAGAAAAAGCAGGGAAATAATGTCAGCTGACATTCATTGTGGGAAAACACAATTGTCATGCCTTTTTACCCTCTCCTGTGACTCTAAGAAAGGGTCACAATTAAACTTACCCAAACTATCATGATGCTGGTTTCCAAAGATATAGCTTAAATAGCATCCTCCCCCCCCCCCTCCCCCCCCACAGCTAACATTAAGGTTTCAGTCACAGCTGCAAATGCACTGTCTTCCTATAAATTGTTACACTGCTATTGTGACTCTGTAGTCCCCAAGAAAAGCAAATGTTAATTAAAAACAGTTTTTTAGACCATAAAATAAAAGTCATCTCCCTAAGAGCCTGGAGAAGACAATATAAGGGAAAGCAAAAATTTGCCTTTAAAACACATCTGTTTCCATTTGCAAAAAGCCCACAGACACAAGCACATATCATAGACACATAGAATAAAGCTATATGCTTGCTGATATGATGATGTGTGCTGTTTGTTGTTGTTTTTAATGCAGTTTAATCCTATTAACTATAACTGAAACACAATCAAAGCAGTATCCAGCAGAAACAACAAAAGTAATGCACATTCTGACTGAAATCTAATGAAATTTGCCTCCATGTTTTGTCAAAACTCAAATAGAAGAAAAATAAACTGCTAAAATTAAAGATGTTGTCTTATTACACTCCACTGAATGTATCCATTTGTAAGCTGGATATGTATTTTTGTTTTCTTCTTTTTTTAAAGCCTGGATCTACATAACCACATCACATATCACAGCTGGCCACAGTGGTGTGTTTGCTGTTTTGCCTGGGGAAATGTGAACACAGCACATATGCCAGGTTGTACAGCACATTATGAGAAAACCTGTTTTCTAAATTAATCTGATCTTAACACTACTAGCACATTTTAAACTCCTTAATTTTGATCTCTCTCTCTCTCTCTTATCTGATCTTAACACCACTAGCACATTTTAAACTCCTTAATTTTAAATACTTGATATCTCTCTCTCTCTCTCTCTCTCTCTCTCTCTCTCTCTCTCTCTCTCTCTCTCTCTCTCATCTTTTACACCTTGGACACAATTTCTTTTCAGAAACCATGTTCCTTTAAACTGGCAGTGAATAATCTATCAGCATCACTTAAAACACATGCACTTGCTAACCAATGAACAATTTACATTCAAACAAAAAGCCCCCATTCTGTGAAGGTGCAAATATCTGTAAAAGTACTCTTCGATTTGTGACATTTTATGAGTAGCTTTAAGGCTTTAATTGCATAGACTTTAGCTCTCTTCCACTCATGAGTCCGATAATTACTTTGAGTCATTGAGTATTATTTGAAGTTTACCTCATTTTCTGTGACATTGTTATTAACATAAAGTTGAAAATCTACACCTGATATGTTAGACTTTTTTGTTGTTGTTGTTGCCAGTAACTTTATTAAATTATGTTTACATCACTGCTGTAGCAAACGACCTCTCTCTCTCTCTCTCTTTCTCTCACACACACACACACACACACACACACACACACACACACACACACACAGAGCTAGAAATCAAGCTGAAAGCACGGTATCATTCATGGACAGATAGGTTACCTTACAGTTACAGTAAGGCTTGTCTACACCAAACTACAAAGCTACTAACTATTCACACAGCCAAAAACCACTATAAGCACACATCTAAGTGGGGATATGTACACATCCATGCATGCATGCACGCACGCATGCACACACACACACACACACACACACTGTCATTTACAATCCTCTTGAGCATAATTCACTCAGCACCTTCAACCATGCACCAGCATGTCAAAAAGAAAACAAAAAACAAGTGACCATTTTCATAAGCACCATAAGGTCCAAGAATATTAGGCTGACCAATGGTGCCAAGAGCTCATCTGGTAAAAAAAACATCCTTCCCCCTCAAATGTTTCCAGTATTGTGATACCTGCAGGCAACAGCAGTCACAGTGGACTGTTCAGTAACAATGGAACCGTCATGAAAGTCCTAAATATCCACTGAAAGAAGTCTCTGGTGAGGTGTGTGTTTTTTACATAGAAGTAGGCCCTGTTTCTGTTCCAGAAGAATGGTCTTAAAGGAAAGGCGATCTTTGCTCTCTGAAATCTGCTCTTTTGTCAGGGATTTGCTGTATTTGGTTCAAACAATATCATATAAATTGTGATTAATCTATTCATAGTAACAACCCCCCTCCACCCTGCCACCCTCCCCCAAAAAACAGCAACAACAACAACAACATTTCTTAATATGATGCCGTTGATGCTGTTATGAAGTTTCAGGAGGATTATAAACAAGTTGTGTTGTGATAATGCTATCCATCAAATTTGAACAATACCAAAACGATCAAGTCTAACTAAATGAAAGCTGTAACAGGGGTAGCAACTACATGCTGCAAAGGAAACAACAGCTCTGACTAAAGCGTAAAACTAAAAGAACAAAAATCGATGTCGAGAGCAGTTCGCAAGCCAGGACAGAAAGGGCAAAAAAGTGACAGATACAATGCTCTACGTTTCTGTCACTAAGGAACAAAAAGATGGAGAAAAATACAACAAAAAAACATTACTTTCTATCACATCCTCCTGCTGGGTCTCTGACAAAATAATGAACAGGAAAAGATTTCAGTTTAAAAAGATGAAAATCAGCAACTGTTAACAAACACAATCTTAAACTGTAACAAACACAATCTTAAACAATTCAAATTTGATCCTTACACATAAAGCACTGCATTAATAAAATTCACCAAAAAAAAAAAAAAAGTACAGTGCATTTTTTCCACAGGCTAATATTTAAGTATGTACCCGCCTCCTTTCATATTTTGATTACTCAGACTTGTTCATTTTGTGAAATATGTCAATCAAATAATATCAGGCTCAAATGCAACTATAGAATATGGCCAGGCTAGCAAAAACGCCTTGATATTTTTATCTGATCATAAAAAATAAAATATAAAATAGAAGAAAAAAAAGAGAGTACACCTTGATGTTGTCATTCAAACATTTATCCTCTCCATAATAAAATCTGATACATCTTTTGGGGTGTACAAGTTGATGTACTGTAACAGATGTATCCTCTGTTATGCAAAGTAACAAACAAACCACAATGAAAAGCTTCAGATTAGAATCTTACCAGCTTCTTCTTTTTCAAATCGCTTTTTCTGTCGACGGATGCCAGCAGGTTGGCGGTAAAATGGGGCCTTGTTGTCATCTGAATATGGATCTAAAGCTTCACCTCTCTTGGGTGGTACTGCATAGACCCTCTCTAGAAGACTGAAACACATGTGCAGCACACATACAGTTTTTCAGCATTCTGGATACATGAACATCTTGTGAACATGAACATATTATGTTAAACATTTGTCTGGGCCCTTGTATAAAAAAAGATTTTAAAAAGTACATGATGCTTTTGGAAGAATCATATTAAATGAGAAGCAGTGGAGAGAGTAGATACATATAAGTACTTAGGTGTGGTTTTTGATAGTAAATTGAACTGGAAAGAGAACATCAACTCTGTGCTGAGAAAAGTGAACATGAGAATGTATTGCATAAGAAAACTGAGATCATTTGGAGTAAATTCAGATATGTTAGTAACTTTTTATAATGCTGTAATATGTAGGATTATTATGTTTGGTTCTGTCTGTTGGGGTGGGAATATTTCAAAATTAGATAGAGGGAGGTTGGAAAAGATTGTAAAAAAAGCAGGTCATGTTGTGGGAAAGCCACTGGACAGTTTTAAGACTTTACATGAAAAGAGACTGTACAGAAAACTAATGCAAATATTAAACGACCCTACACACCCAATGATACACTACTTTGATAGCAGATGTAGCAACAGGAGTGGAAGATTTTTACTTCCAAGAACAAATGCAAACCATTATAAAGCTTTGTTTTTACCTTCAGCTCTGCCAGTTTTAATAAAAATTATGCTAGTCATTAACTGAGTGTGTGCATGCATCAAGACGTCTGTTGAGGATGATAACTTTCTAAGGGAGGGTTGGGAATGTGTGAACCTAATGATTTTTATTTAATTTGAGAGTTTTTACATTTTGGTTTGACAGAGAAAGCATTATTCCAGGTAATTTTGGGTTTGCTAGGTATTACTATTAGCATTAGATCATTCCTATTAGTGTATGCAGATTGAGAGGAGGGGGGTGTATGTCTAAGAGTGTGTATGTGCGTGCGTTTCATGACTTAGAATTACTGAGATATGTTCTTCATTGTGCGATTGAACGACAGCTTTAATTTCCCGCTGGGATGAATAAAGTATATTGTTATTGTTGTTGTTGTTATTGTTACTGGATCTGAGAAGGCAGCCATTCAACATCATTGGGGAGGCGTGTTACTAGGTCTAGGTCAGGTTATCTAATTTCTTCCAACAACCAAGAGACTTAGTTACCCCAAATTGTGAAGAACGGAAGGAAAATGTGATACTCACGATTCCTCTTCCCTCTTCCACTTCTTCTTCGGCTTGACTTTCTTGTCCTTATTCAGCAGATCAAAGTCTCCTTCCGACTCACTGGCATCTTCCTGCACCAGGTCTGTGTACTTTGGTTTGCCATACCAGCTCTCCAAAGTCTTCTGCAGTTCCTCCCGCTCCTTGGTGGGCGTCATGCGCTCGTGGACAATCCACGTGGCTGTCAGCTGGGACAGCTGGGACACCAGGTAGGCATCCCAGTCCTTCTTCGGCTTTTCTGCTTTGATTTGGGCTGATTTGGGGCGCTTCCGCTCCGCTGCCTCTGCCACTGCTGCCTCCCTCAGGGCTTTCAGCTTGCCCTGAAGGTCTTGCAGTGTGTCCTGGGGCAAGGCTTTCCCCTTGGCCTCCTCCGCCACCTCCGTCATGAACACTTCTTGAGGTTTCGCCCCTGCCTTTTCTGCGTCTGACTGTGTGCTGCTCGTTGACTCGCTGACCGGGGAGGCATCTTCTTGCACTGCTGTGCTCATGGCAAGTGCTTTCCTGGCTATTTTCTTCTTCAGCGGTTTCAGCACAGGGGATCTAGTGGGCTTGATTCCACATGGCATGTGCCTCAGGTCTGTCCCCCTGGGATTGTGTCGGCCAACTGGATGACGGACTTGTGGGCGTGGACCGATAATATCACTGGCATCAAGGGCTTCCTGAAAAATTAAAAGCGGACCAACAGTGTTCATTTGGTGATGATTGCATACAGTTACAGGTGAATGCTGAAGCCTTTAGAATAATATGGTCATTGCCTACTAAATGCTAAACCTGCAAAGTTACTTAAATCACTTAAAGAAGACACAAAATTTGTCCAAAGACTTGACAAGTGTCTGAAGGTGTTGTGTTTTGTTTAAATTGCTTAATCCATCTACACCTTGTATTTGTTGCTTAATCCATACTAACCAGAAGGTACTTGCTGTCATAAGGCATCATGAAGAAGCACCTTTCCCTGACCACATCTTCCCCAAACTTCATCTCTGTGCTGATTTTTTTCAGATAGCGTTTGTCTACAGGCTTCTCGTCAACAGGCACCGGCTTCAATGTCAAGCCACTGGCTACAGGCTTGCGCAGGTGCCTGCGCATCTCAGCATCCTCAGCACCAAGTTGTGGCATGGTGACACCTGACGCACACGGGAAAAAAGTGTGCGCCCGTGACAGGCTCTGCTGCTCTTTTCCGTTGGCCACCATTATGATGGTGGTGGTGATAGGCAACTCAGCAGAATTCTGTTTTCTTCACCGCAATGCCAGCTGCTCTTGTGAGGCTGAAAAAAAGAAACATATTTAGGCTCATCACATTTTGTTAAATACATAGTATCTGTACATTCAGTCATGTTATTTTTACTTTCCATCTGCTTAGCCCTTGCACACTCTGGAGTCTTTGATCAATAAGCTTTCTATGAATGGCAATTTTACTGAATGTTTCCACTTTCCTGCATTACGGCACTTTCCTTTGTGTTTGATGCATGCATCCATCAGGTTTTGCTCATCAACTGCCAATACTGCTGTATGTTCTCTGTGACTAGTGTCAGCCTAATTTCAGGGTGTGCCTAATAGTCAGAAGCAACCCTTATTTTTTTAAAATTTTTGTTGTTGCATAGTTGGACTTTATTTTTACTGTTTTTGTCTGCACACATCATGAGTACATCTCCAATCATGACACCCCATCATTTTGGCTGCTTGTTTGTGCTAGTTTTAGGTTATGCTGTATGTTTTTTCATACCACTGACCCAAAATACACACCATTTTGCATTGGTTGACACAAATCACTCAAAGGTAGTGCGACCCCTGGACTGACATATATGCGTGTATATATGTATGCCCCTCCCTGCCCCTCTCCCCACACCCAGGTACCCCACCCCCTCCCCCTCCCTCAGACTTCCATACTATTCCCCTCCCCCCTCCCCCAGGAAGCTATGCAGAACCCCCAAGTCCATCATCAGCATTCTCAACAGGATGATGGCAGATGATTAACAAAAGAAGAAGGATTCTACTGTGGGGCTGCATACAAAGAAAATTAATAGACAACTAATTAAAAAGCTGGTTATGTCTACGTTAAAAATATGCAGCTGGTCTTGGAATTATAAACTGGTTTAAAGGATCACTGGTTCTGATCGTGGTTAGATCTGTCCTTCCATCCCTTCAGTGCAGATCTAAAGGCAGGCAGATCTTAGGTGTCGTCCGACTTCAAACCTGTACCCATCACATCATATCATGGCTCGTAGGCTTTTTAGCCTTTTGCCTGCTAAATCGTATTTTTGGTGTATATTATGGTCAACATTATTCTTTTTAGGAGTGCAGCGTGTATTGACCTGGCGGCTTGTTTTCGTCAGTTACCTCGTGCTATATTTTTTCTGTTCTCATTTAATAATTTGCTCCGTCCCTAATAAGCCGTACGGTTTCTGTGGACGTTAAGCACCACGTTTACTTACTAATAATTTGCTGAAATTGGTGAAATACTACACTTTCACAGCGCAACTAAAAAGAATTGACTAATCATAGGTTTACTTACACTGGCCGCACCTAAACAGTTGGCCTCTGCCAGGCTTTTCGCGGGCAGCCATTTTGTCACTTCCAAGTTGCTATGCAGAGGTGAGCGACATCTTTCGCATTCAGGGGAAATAACTCCCGCATTCTATAAAGTTGCGGAGTTTTGCTTCTTTTCTGTGGTTAATGACCTCGATCAACCAGTTTCTTGATCTTGATCTTGATCTTGATGTGATACGTCGCTGGACCTAAGTATTTTTAGGAATAGATGCGACGGGAGGGGATTGCGCGCGTGAAATCACAGTGCTTTGGGTGGCGATCCGTTGCTTGAAGTCCTCAAGTGTGGTTGATTATCCGGCCACTAGAGTTGTAGTTTAGGGTCTTTGTGGTAAGGTAACAGGGTGCATTTCCAGGCTGCAGGAGTCAAATGTAGTAGTAGTACCAACAGACAGACCTTTTTTTTTTTTTTTAATCCCCGTTTTTCCGTTCGTGTTTGTACCAGATATATTGGGCGTTGTGTTCATCAAGATCATGAAAATCGGTTCGTCACTCACTCTTTCTCAGTTTCTGTGGGCCATCCGTCTAGATAGCGAAACTGACGTCAGAGAGACAAAACCCTATCCATCCAAGAATACGACTGCTGCTATTACCATAGTAAAAAACAAAAACTCACGACTTAAGACACATACATTTGTGTGTTTTGTTTTACTGGGAGCAGGAGACCATTGACACATAGGTGTCAGGAGTGTTGGCCTTAACTTCTTCTATGGGGAGGGCTTTCCAATCTCTGGTGGAATACAGAGACAGAATACACTTGGTGCTGTATTCAATATCTGCGGTCCTGGAGCGAGACCAGACCTCAGGTGGATGGCTAGCTGCATGTCCAGAAGTGTTCAAACAAACCCTAGTTTATGTAGCTTAAATCTGAATTTCAATCTGAGTTTGGTCTGGCCCCTGTCTGGTATCTCAGGGTTGTCATTCAATTCTGCTTTCTTATCTCCTCTCTTGTTTTTTTTACCTAGTCCTCTTGCTTTTTCTATCTTGTCATTTTTCTTGCTAAAGGTCCATTCCCCTGCCTTTTTCCTCCAGAAAATACTCACATTTTTTGCTAAGACTGTAGTAAGAGAGGCATTTGCGTAACTTGTTGAGCAGCTAGGAGATGATAGTTTGTAGGTGGTATGTGCAGTCTGTTGCCATATGCCACTAGTATAAATTGCCATTATGCATTTATATGTGGCTTTGCATGAAGTGACATGGTGCATAGTTGTATGGTGTACACAGAACTATGTGGCACCAGCTATGCCAGCGCTGTAAGTACACCACTTCGGTGGATATTCAAAAACTCACTATAAAAAGCTAAGTCACTCATGTAGAATCATGCGAGCGCAGTGAGTATGCTCGAGAGCAGAGAACAGCACTATATAAAAGCAATCATCATCATCATGTATCGTTTCTTTTTTCTTCTTGATCTTTTTTTTGGGGGGGGGGGGGAATTCTTAATCTGGTATTGAGAAATTAGACAGAATTCCCTAGCCTTATCTGCTTTTTTAACATAGGTAATATTAAAGGGACTATTTGTGTCTGACATTTGTACATACATGTATGTTTTTGTTTTATACTGAGTATGGATTGGTTTTGTGGATTGACTTGAGAAGATGAATTCTCAAATGTGCATTTGCTCATAAATGACAGTTTGATTGTCCTGAGGTGACCTTGTGGTTGACAGGATGTTAAAATCCAGTCACTAACTCTGTCTCTGATGTTTTGCACTGCATGTGACACATAGTTCTCTTCTTAGACTGTTCTTCCATGTTACACTTCCTAGGTTTCCTGATTTTTGCTATTGATCTACTGTGTAAAAGATTACAAATGTAGAGTCTGAGCACCATCTTCCTTTTAATTTGAAATACTGAAGAAAAACATCTAACTCCTAATACACACAAATGAAACGAAAGGACTCGGTAAGATGTTGAATACAAACCCATATCAGAATTCATCCTGTCATATCACTGTTAGAAAGAGGCAAAGGCTGAGGATGCTGCAAACCAGACCCACAAGAATTGTGCAAACAAGAATCTGAAACAGAATGACTGCTAGTGTTCTAAAACACAAAATCTGTCTAAGTGTCATTTTGTGACTTGACAAAGGGGATTTCCTGAAAATTTGCACACTGTGTGTCCATGTCAAAATAAGTGTTCGTTTGAACCTTTTTGTGTTTGGATCTTGTGCAAACAAGATCACCTGCTGTTAATGTTATGTTGGTGAACCACCAGCAAGTGATATTCTTTTTCCTTTTCCTTGTTAGGTCACAATTGGTTTAATCTTTACATATATATATATATGTTAATAATTATACCACTCTGCAGCTCAGTATCTCCTTAAATATTGTAAAAGCACCACTCTATTCTAGATATATTATTATCACTCCTTAAATATTGTAAAAGCACCACACTATTTTAGATATATATTATTACCAATCTCTGTGTCTTCCTCTCTCTCTCCCCCCCCCCCCCCCCCCACCCACAATCAATAAGTGCACAAAATAGCCTGCCACATGCACACCTCCAAGTTGCTTAATTAAATGTCTACCGAGACAGCACAGCATCTTGTGTGTGTGTGTACTTGGTACTGTGGTACTTTCCTGTTTAGGCGTTTTAAATTATTGCTTTGTTTCACATCCAGTTTTTTCTCTCTCCAGTTTTGGTTGCACTTAATGTTTGGTATGCCATTCAGCCTTAGTAAATAATGCTTTCTTTCTTTTCCTTTTTATTTTTTCTCCAAATTTCATATGCGCTTTGCGGGCCTTTTAGATGCATTTCCCCCCCACTGATACAGTAACAGAATACCCCATTCTGCATGATGATGAAACATTCATGAGTGAAACACTAAGTGAGGACTAATATGGGCATACACTGTGTTAGATGAGCAACACAGCTGTTTGAACTGTGTAAGACACTTTGACTTAGATATAAGTACACTGTGGAGTCCTTGTCTGACTGATACTGTAAAGAGATTTATTATTACTATTATTTCAGTCCTCTTGTCAAAATTAGTAGGTTTGTTGCCCATTTTTTGTAAAACTAATAATACACTGATGTAATGTAGATTGATGGTGTTTAGTGATTGGACAATGTAGATATATATTGTATGTGTAAAAATGCGTGTTTTAATAATGTGAAGGAAGGAGTGCAAGTTCCCATACAAAACACGAGTGTGACAATGAGTTTGAAGCAGCTTTTGAAGTTCACAGCACCCGAAAATCACCAGCGTGCATTAAAACATTTGTGTTCGTGGCTGTCATCATCTAGAAAAACATTTGGCTATGCAACATCAGCACAGTGTCCGTTTGAGTACACTCATGCCATTACAAGAGGAATTCCAAAAAGCTTTGCTGAGCATTCACTGAAAATGGACCCATCTCAGCAGATTGTGCTTTCACGTGCTATTGAACAGCTGAGGAAGTATGTGGATGTCCTGAAAGAATGTGGTTTGGAGGTGATAACAATTCCAGCTGACGAACAGTATCCAGATTGTGTGTTTGTGGAGGATACTGCCTTGGTGATTGGGCAGAAAGCATGCCTTACTCGGCCTGGACATGAAACCCGAAGAGGAGAGGTAATAATCTTGTTTTAAGAGGTTGCCAAATATGCCTTTACAATACATCAAGGCACAATTCTGCATCAACACACTGCAGCAGTGGTAAAAATGCAAAAATTGGGAACATTCCAGATAAGATTAAGAATACCTAATTTCCGAAGGCGGCCTAATTCCCCAAGGCAGTGGGGCAGCTCATGATGGCAGTGTGTAACTTTGTGGCTGCTCCATGGAGCAGTTCATGCCACTGCTGCACAGCTTCCACATTGGAAGCAGGCGTGGTGTACTTTCTGATCAAATTCATTGTCCAGGAAGCCATGCCACCTTAAACAAGGACAATTTAGCCCCGTCAGGGTGTTAATTCTCTTGTGAAGTTGTGTTACACCCTGTTTCAGTTTGAACCTTTGTTGTATAATAATTAATATTGTGTAAAGCAGTTCTTTCTCCTGCTAATTCTATGCAGCTGATGGGACATTAAAATCCGAAACTAGAGAGAAAAAAATTCTGGACCTTGTCCTGATTCTTTTCCATAAAAGTCAACATGCATGAGAATAGCTTCAATGTGACAGTGACTTGGTGCCATGCTTTTTCAAAAAGAAAAAGGGTGGAAATGGTGTGACAGGCTGCAAATGTGAATTCACACATGTATGCCATGTACTGAATGCCACACCACAGAGAATTTGCAGTGAAGACTTACACATAACTTTCTGAACTGCATGAGTACATGAGAATAAAGCTTTATTTCAATTCTTCATGTTCTTTTTTTTTTTTTTACACAGATGAATGGCATATGTAATGTTTAAAACTCTTATTCTCAATGGTCTTCACTGATAGTCCTGTCTTGTTTATTTAAGGATTATTATTTCTGTTCTAATAAAGGTGCTTGCTGTGAAAGATGCTCTTCAAAACTTTGGTATCAAGACTCAAGAACTTGATGATCCTTCTGCAGTATTGGATGGTGGCGATGTCATTTTCACTGGTGAGCAACCCACTCCCACCTCACCATTACCTCACCCCTGTGAGCTCAAGTGAAAAAAAAGGGCCATTTTTTTTGTATAAATGGGTGTCATACATTGCATTATCAGTTTACATGCGTTACATGTAAGTACATTTGTATTGTACAAATGTTCAAGTGAACAATTAAGAGCTTTTGCATTGACTATGACAGATTGGATTTTCTGAATAATGGTTGCTGATTATGTGGAACTTCAGTATGACATTAGACCAGTGATAATACAAAACACGTTAATCTGTCAGTCTTTTTGTCATTTAATGCAACTTTCATGGTAGGTCTTCTGTTAACTCGGATATGGTATTTTTTGCATTAATAAGATATATATAATTATGTATATATGTAACTGGGTGCATTGTGTGTGTCCAGGGCCATGACCCTTTAACCTTTTCTTTTCTGTCGTCCTTTCTCTTTTTTGATTGGGTGGGAGTTTTATGGCCCTAATTATCTGAAGTGTAAAAACTTTCACGCTGGGCCCGCCACGTCCTCTTTCCTCCAGTGTCCCTGCAAAAGCAGGTCGACTTTTAGTGTGCGCATTACCTGGGCACCAGTGCATCTGATTCAGTGGAGAGCCTACACTGTTCCCTGGTTGGTGTAAATAAAAGTTATGTCATAGCAACTGCTGACTTGTGACTCTTCATTCATGCTTCCAACCTGCTTCCCTCACTCCCCACCCTCGCTCCCCTACATATATATAATCATGTGTTTAAGTAATGAATGGTGTTTGTTCAGCCAGGTATGAGCAAAACCCTAGCATAGCCTTTTTCTTAGAGACTATGGAGGCAAGATTTTTCAAACTTTGCACGATGATACCTCCATCGAGCTTGACTCTTTTGGACACGTTTTGATGACAGTTAACATTAACCTAATACCCAGGTGGGAGGGTTCTCAGCAAGTCTATATCCAGCAAAATGGAACTTTGGTAATTGTATATTCACACAGAGAATACTAATAACACTTGTGATTTTGGCCAAGATTTATGTGCCAGAGGTCAGGACTGTTGATGCATTGCGGATTTATGGAGGAAACTTAGTCCATAGTTGACACTTCCATTAGAATACTGGGACAGTGCCACCTTTACACATCACATGAGTGACCAAAACATTTCTGAAGCTATCCCAATGAACCTTTCATGAACCCCAGAGAAAACACAAACACACACACGCACACACAGAAAGTAGACTTGGTGTGCTGCTAATCGTTTCAAACGCAGTGTTGGTGAAATTTCTGGGAGATGGGGTGGAGCCCATGTGGGCTTTTCCCAAAACACAGATACCATCTTACTGTAAAATGCATGCAGTTGCAGACATAATTTGACTGTTTTGTAACAAATAAATATGAGATGGGTGGCTGGTTGCTCAAATTGTTTACGGTTACATGAATGAGAGTGTGTTTTGACCCATCATTTTTCTTTTTCTTTTGTCAAATTCTACCAACAGACAGGCAGGTGATGTGCTGATGGGAGCAGAAAGGATGCTAAAGCTGGTCAACAAGAACATCAGCAGCTGTTCAGCCAGTCACAGCTGCAGCACCAGGCACAGTCTAACCTGTGCATGACAACAGCTTCCATTGAGCTTTACACATTCATACCTGAGTTTTGGTGACCGTATTTGAATTTTTAAGGTCACATCAGTGTGCCCCATGATGGGGTACTGGACATGCAGAAATTCGAGAGCTATCAAAGATTCACGATTTGTATGCCTTAGGTAGGCCAGAATATAGATTTACGTGCTTTGCCTACTGCCATGGATATCTGACTTGTTTATTCTCCTTCACTTTTTTCTTAATCTTCTTGAAGAGTCAGTGACCCTAAAACCAAGTGGAGCCACTTGATCTCATACTTTTGAGCTGGAACAAAGTTCCAGATATCTGGCAAGCAAGCACCTGGAACAAGGCACAGATCTATGAGATTTTGCCACTGACATTCTAGTCACATTTTTTCAACCAGTGAAGTCTGCATTTTTTGTTTATTTCACTCAATAAATCTTGAGCTGAACAAGTGAGGGCAGGGTCACCAGGCTTCCAGGTTCTGTCATGTCTATTGGTCAAAAATAGTAACATCATGCATGTACTTGGTTTGCAAATGTATGCCTACAGAGAAAATGTGTGCAGCATATTTCCTGACTGCAAAAACTCTTAATGATGCCATTTCCTGGATATTGTAAAGTGAGAAAAACAAAGGAAAAACAAATCTGAAACAATGACTGCTAGTATTCTGAAACAAGATCGAAACACATAGAAGGTTCAAAAGAATGTTTATTTATTATGATGCAAACACACAATCTGCAAATTTTGGAGATAATCCCCTTTGTCAAGCTACAAAACGACACTTAAACAACAGTAACATGGTGAAAAATAATGAAAAATTAAATAACTTACCTTTTTTTGTCGAGCTGTTTTTTTTTTGTCCAGTGCTTGCAAGAATGTTCTTCCAAGAACTGGACAAGAAAACAACATAGCTCAACCAAAAAAGATATTTCACTTCTCATTTCTTTTTTGTTTTTCACCACTTAACTGTCGTTTAAGCATCATTTTGTAGCTTGACAAAGGGGGTTACCCCAAAAATTTGCGGATCGTGTGTTTGCATCATAATAAATAAGCGTTCTTTTTAACCTTTTATGTGTTTGGATCCTGTAAAGTGAGAGCTTTGAAACTTTGCAGTAATAATCTTGATCAGGCTTTTTATGTTCATACCATAGCCAGTGACTGGGACCCATTAAGATTGTATGATGGAAGAAAATTATGAAAGATTTTTTCCCCCATTATTTAAATAATTTGAATACAATGCAGAATTTGCTCTTCACGATATATTCTAAAAAGAAATCTTCCACATGTATAAAAAGCAACCTGAAACAGTCGTGACACCCAGTGTGTTGCAGCTCTTGCTGGTGTTATTCCCTCAGCAAATTACTGGGGCAACATTTCTGCTGCTGTGAGGTGTTTAACAATGTAAAAACCTGTTGCACATGGGACCTTTCTTTTTCTCATCCAGAGAAGCAAATAATTAGCTCACCACCATGAGATCAAGGACAGGGGGCAGAAGGTATCCAAAGCTGAATTGAAGCTGTGTCTCCCTGACCCTAAATCTATGGAGAGTCGATTGTGTCACTGCATGATAACTTACCACCTGTCTTTCCAGGTCTCCATTATTTTTGGGATTTTGAGAACATGTCATCAGCATCCCCTTTGAATGTGTCCCATGCAGGTCAGGAAATCTTGGTCGGTGAGAGCCCACGCAGCAATAAAGCAGGAGCAGAAAGTCTGCAGCGTGCCTTTCCTGAGTTCCCTGTGACCCAGGTTCCTGTACGTGGCACACTGCATTTGAAGAGTGTGGCTACACTGGCACAGGATGGTGTTCTCCTTGTCAGTGGCAGCAAAGCTGGCCAAGAGGTGTTGAAGGTCAGTTTTTTTACTTGGTTTTTGGTTTGTTTTGGATGGGGGCGGGTGTGAAATAGAGGGGCTAACGTCAAGGTGCAGAGGGGTTTGTATTTGTGTACAGTGCCATCCCCTTAAGACAAACTTCTCTAAGTCAGAAGTTGTGCTTAAGGCAATGGTTATAAATATCTCTGCTGTTCTTTTCTCTCTCGTTTTGGTTGTTGTTGGTGGTGGTCTTTTTCAGGCAAATATGTGTGAATATATTTTTCTTTTCTTCTTTAATGGTACCAGCCACATTGTTTCAAAGAGTTTCCATTGTATATATATGTATGTACATCACCTGAGATTAAATTATGTTAACTCAGTTTTTTATCTGTCTTCGTAATGCATGTACGCCGTCTTTAACATTTAAGATTTATATATATATGTTTGAAAGCTTATTACAATGTGTTTTCTCTTTACAGGCTCTTCAGACAAAAATGCATGGAAAGTATAGATTTATTCAAGTGACAAAAGACAAGTCTGCCAATGTTGTTCTTTGCAATGGACGTGCAATAATAAAATCAGAGAAAGACATAGGGCCTGCAGATTTCAAGGTAAAATTTATGACATTTTTTCTTTCTTTCAAACTGCCCTTTAAGGTATTAATTTGCTTGTGCAGCCTCTGCTGGATGGGTGTTTTTAACCATGCTGCTAAAAAAACCCACAGCTGCAGTGTTTAGAGCTCATTATCTCCATTTGTACATAAGGTAGAGCCACTGTATTTTGCACAAATTATTAAAAACGCTGGGATCAACACGTTCATTACAGCAACAACAAAATTGCATCCAACTTTCATCTGTAACAACAAGCAGGACTGCTGGGTCTCACAAATCGTTACATGCAGCCTCTTTTGGGTCTTGTTTGATTGAACGGCTGCATGAGTGTTCTGTATCATCTTGCTCAGGTGGTATTGGAATGTTTTACTGACGTTATGCAAAGTGTGTTTTACAGGAGCAACCTGGGGGGAAATGTCCCTCAAATGTATCATCTGTTAAAGAGGTTGCATCCACTTCCTGCTTAAAATATATCTGCAGAAAAGAAATGTTGTTTAGTAGCAGCTGCTGAATCAGGAATATAATGTAACAGTAAAGGGATCCATTTCAAGTATGTATAATGTGTGTGTGTGTGGTGTTTTTCAGATACTGACTTCAGGATTGACTGTTCCCACAATAGAAGCAGAATTTGATGAGTTTTACAAAGCAGATGGCTGTTTGACCTGCTGCTCCATTCTTCTCCAGTCACCTTAAAATCCCCTTTGGAGCTGTTGCGTTTGAGCTTTTATCTCATTGTGCCATGCAAGGGATTTATTGTACAACTATAACTGGTCTGTGTGACCAGAAAATAGAAGGTTTAAGAAAAGGTGGAATGCAATCATTCAGCAATAGCATAGTAGGTTTTTAAAGTCATTGAGCAAATGAATAAAAATTCTACTTTCACAGACAATCATCTTTTGAACAGAAAATAAGATATACTTTGTGTGTTTGGTCATTAGAATGCTTGTATTCTGAAGGTTGCTGGTTTAAATGGCTCTATTCTTGTTCTTGTGCTACTGATACTGATAGTGATAGAGATATTTGTATAGTCTTCTTTGATAACTGGTAGCCAGCTTCACAAAAATGAAGATTCTACTGTTCGTGCCTGATGTCTCTGTCCCTGTCTGGAATCTCAGGACTGTCATTTAATTTGACTTTTCTGTGTCCTTTCTTGTTCTTCTACCTAGTCCTGTTGCTCTTTCTATCTTGTCTTGTTCCTGCTAATGGCCCATTTTCCTGACTTTTTTTCTTCCAGAAATTTTGTCAGTTTGTTTCATTAAGAGATAGGCTTTTTTGTATTTGTAAGCAAGTGGACTTTGTATAAATTTCCATGTTAATCCTTCCCTGTTTAGCATATCCTTGCAATCTCCTTACTGTACTGTTAGCAAACCAGGAACCAGAGCATTACATTTTGTTTTGAAACACTGTGTGTAGTGTGATGTCACATTGCTGGGTGTGTGCCAGATTGAGATCCATTTTTCACCATCTGAAACAGAACAAAGCCCACAGCACTTGTGCTAATCAACAAACAAGGGAGTTAATTAGCACTCGAAAGATGTCACACAAACACAACAACAAAGACCTGAGTCGCCTACGGTAAGTCTCACCTGGCATGCAAGTAAATACAACTTGTATTTACCTGCATGCCAGGTGAGAGTTACTGTAGTTGACTCAGGTCTTTGTTGTTGTGTTTGTGTGATGACTTTCAAGTGCTAATTAACTCCCATGTGTTGTTTCCATTTTTCACCAATTACATTTTGACTGCCTGTTTGTAATCCACACCTTTTTGTGCACCAATCCATGTATGGTATTATTTGGTGTTGGAGAATTTCTATGTGCTGTCTATTTAGAAGCAGGATCGAGCAAAATCAGTAGCCAATGCCTCACCTGTCTTACCATGACGAAATCTAATTTTATAACCCTCTCTTGCACTTTGGCGCGGCTTTCTCTTTGTACTAGTGAATCAGTGTTTTGACTTTATAATCAAGTAATTTTGTGTTAAACGGTGCTTTGTGGTATACTATTTTGTCTGACTTCATTGGTGTATTTATTTTGAGTAGCAATTAAGCATATATTGTGTACTGTAGACACTGAATTCTATGAATAGACTACTGCCAGTTGTTACCATCTACTATCAGGGAATAATGACCTTGTATGTATTTGTGTATGTGGACAATTAATAGTTGCTAGAAAGTGAAAATGGGAGAAAAGTTTATGAGATTACTGCCAGTTGTTACCATCTACTATCAGGGAATAATTACGTTGTATGTATTTGTGTATGTGGACAATTAATAGTTGCTAGAAAGTGAAAATGGGAGAAAAGTTTATGAGATGAATGGATGATCAAATTGTTAAAGAGCTGCATGTTTTTCATGGTCTGTGCATTGGAGTACTTCTCCAGAGAGGGCTCATGTTTTCCATGGACTGTGCATGGGAACACTGAATTGTGTTCACAAATTTAACTGAACATGTGCAAGCTGACTGGATCAGTGCTGCTGTTCTGGTATTGTAGAATGGAAGTACACTGGCCCACTCTGAAAGGCAAGCAGTGTTTTGCTAGAGGCTGCAGGAGTTTTGATGGTGTGTTGGAATATGCAGACCAGGGATAATGCAGCCAGCTGGCTTGGTTGAATAGGCAATGGAACTGAGTACTTGTCATCACCTTAGGAGAAGCAAGTTCGGGTGTCATGGACAAGGAAATTCCAACAGAAGCTAGTCTGACATGGGCTGGCCAGTGAGTTGTACACACCAGGGGCAGTGTGTGCTCCCTGTGAGTTTTGAGATGTACCAGTGCACTGTAAGATTAGACTGGCCAAAGTAGTGAATAGGTGTGCGTGACTGAGAATTGTTTTATGTAAATGCTATGATATACACGTGAACAAATAAATTAGTGTAGTATGGAAAAATAGAGGAAATTTAGCAAAGCATGACATTTGGTGAGTGGGTATGTGCTTGTGGTGGATGCTCTAAGCATTCTCATCTATTTCTGTCTGTATCTGCATAACAGTGTTGGACACTGTATTGCGTTTTGTACCCGCAACTCTCTGGTTGAGTCATTGTACTTGTCCCTGTACTTCACACTGGTATTTGCCATAAGTTGTTTTGTTTTGCTTTTGTCCATTCCTGTCTTTAAATTTCTTTTAAATCAGGTGTTGATAAGTCGGATGGAAATCTTAACCAGACCAGTATGTTCTAGCCCTGCATGCTTTTTAAAATGCTGAATATACTGTTCAAAACATTTTGTTTGAAGTTTGTGTGTGAATAGTTTGTTCTAGTTTTGTTTGGACTGATTTTGTACATTTTACTTGAGCAATGTGAGGTGTGTGTAGGTGTTTTTGGCTTTACCGAAGCGTATAACAGCACTTAAATTAAACGAGATGTTTTACTATGTGTATTTTTATCAAATGTGTGTTTACAACACTTGTTTTGTGGTTTTAAAAATGCAGCATGTGGTATTGTTTACTGTGATGTTGTTTGTGTTAAGCCATTGGTTTTATTTTTCTGATGAGATAATAAAGTACTCTTGAATTGTGAGTGATAGTTTTCCATGTGAGAAGAGTTTCACAATGTAGATTATGTATGACAGTTTTAGTGTCCTGAAGCATCCGTGTATGACTGACAGGATGCTGAAATCAAAGTAAGCAAGTAAGTAAACATGGTGCTTAATGTCCACAGAATCCCTAAGGCTTATTAGGGACAGGGAGAAGGGGGGGGGGGGGGGAGTATGGAGGTCGGGGGAGAGGGAGATTATATACCTATCGGTACACTGTCACCACCAGAATGATTCCTGCATTAAGAATAAGATGGGCAGCAATGAGAGCCATTTTAATGTTTCAGTAGGAAGTGATGGACAAAGTCACAGGACAGTGTCCACAAACCACAACCTTTTTGAAGAGAAAAGAGAGGCGTAGCGGTATTGAACCAAGGTCCTTCTGCTTACCAACCTAACGCCTTACCGCTAGGCCAAACCAGCTCACTGCTGAAATCAACTTACGAATGAACAATCTGATGCTCTTATCAAAATAAAAACAGCTGGTAGGGCAGTTGCTATTAATATGTCCAGCGGCTGCACTATTCCAAAGGTGGGGCAGTTACTATGGTATTAAGTTATTAACATGTTCAGCGGCTGCACTATTCCAAAATGGGGCAGTTGCTATTAATATGTCCTGCGGCTGCACTATTCCAAAGGTGGGGCAGTTACTATAGTATTAAGTTATTAACATGTTCAGCCGCTGCACTATTCCAAAACGGGGCAGTTGTTATTAACATGTCCAACGGCTGCACTATTCCAAAGGTGGGGCAGTTACTATAGTATTAACATGTTCAGCCGCTGCACTATTCCAAAATGGGGCAGTTGCTATTAATATGTCCAGCGGCTGCACTATTCCAAAGGTGGGGCAGTTACTATGGTATTAAGTTATTAACATGTTCAGCGGCTGCACTATTCCAAAATGGGGCAGTTGCTATTAATATATCCAGCGGCTGCACTATTCCAAAGTTGGGCAGTTACTATGGTATTAAGTTATTAACATGTTCAGCCGCTGCACTATTCCAAAACGGGGCAGTTGTTATTAACATGTCCAGCGGCTGCACTATTCCAAAGGTGGGGCAGTTACTATAGTATTAACATGTTCAGCTGCTGCACTATTCCAAAATGGGGCAGTTGCTATTAATATGTCCAGCGGCTGCACTATTCCAAAGGTGGGGCAGTTACTATAGTATTAAGTTATTAACATGTTCAGCCGCTGCACTATTCCAAAATGGGGCAGTTGCTATTAATATGTCCAGCGGCTGCACTATTCCAAAGGTAGGTCAGTTGTTATTAACATGTCCAGTGGCAGAAGTTAATAATATTGAAGGAAAAATAATGCTGGAAAAAGCAACGAGAGCCCTTAAAAATATTAAAAACAATAAAAGTCCAAGCACTGATGGTTTTACATCAGAGTTTTTTTAAAGTGTTTTGGAAACAACTTGGATATTTTGTTGTAAGGTCACTCAATGACAGCTTCAAGAAAAGCGAATTGTCGGCAACACAAAAGAAGGATTAATTGTGTGTATTTCAAAGGGGGATAAACCAAAGAAATACAAAAAGAACCGGACACCATCTCATTGTTAAATCTTGTCTACAAAATGGGTTCATCCTGTATTGCTAACAAGTATTTCCTTCACTTATAAACTAGGACCAAACTGGGTTTTATGTCAAACTGATATATGGGAGACAATATTAGATTTATATGATCTTATTCACTATTTAAATTGTAATAATCTACCTGGGTTGCTTATTTGCATCAACTTTGAGAAGGCTTTTGACTCAGTTGATTGGAATTTTATGATGAAAGTTCTGAAGGCCTTTGGATTCCAATAATATGTCAGTGGATTTATACATTTTACAATGAAATAAAATAAACTCATTGTTAATATTTTGGAGGAATACATTACAGGCCTACAAAACTGGAGGACACAACATGCAATCACTGGATTACACATCACACACAGCCTGCATGATTTCTTGCCGGCAAAGGAGCAACACCATACAAATGTAGTGTGTGCAAACACACACACATGCACGCCCACACACACACACACACACTGACATCACAGTCTGATTCCATGCAAAGAGAAGTGAGAGAAAGAAAGAGAGCGTGTATGTGTACGCACGCCTGGGTGTGTGTGTGCCTGTGCATGTGTGTGTGTGTGTGAGCGCACACAGGTGCACATATGTTTGGGCCAGATGAAACAACAAAAGAAATCGAGCAGTTGGATACAGTTTACACTGTTCATTGTTTTGTCTCGTTTTAGTTGACAAAATGGATCACTATTGAACTTTTGGTTATTAATTTAAACCACAACCACTGCACTGATGTTGTAATGGCATTACAGACATATCACATTTTGTAAGATTTTTCCACCATTAAAAATGAGTCCATTTCAGTCAAAGTCTTGATGAACTGTGGCACAAGCTGATGATGGTAAAGGTAATAACTTTAAAAAAAATATGTTGGTATCAGTTTGGGTTGCTCAACAAACTGCTGGAATGACATTGATTATAGTTGACAATCACTAAATATGTGTGTGTGTGGGGGGGGGGGGGGTCAGTGTGTGGGGGGGGGGGAGCTATTGCTAGACTGGTGACTTTCCAAATTAAAGACACACTTCAAAACAATGCCTTAATTTTTATGTTTTGATCTCTTCTGTATCTGTTCAACCAAACATGCATGTTTCCATGAGAATAAATGGCAGGCTTTTTCAATTGTCATTTACTGTACCTGTATCCTCCAGCAACAGACAATAATGAGAAATTCTACACTGTCGCGGCGCTGACATAGGCCAAGTCTAAGCGTGCTCAAATCGAGACGAGCAGCTTATGTGTAAGACGGCGTACGTCAAGCATCCCAAATATGACTCACGATTTTTCCTGTTAGCTGTGTATTCACCTCCGGGCCGGCGGCCTCTTAAAAAGAATGAGCTGGGTCTTGTTTTTCACCAAACAACAAGGTGCCGGAAAGCGATGCTCGGAGTGTGGTTTTTCACCTGTCTCTGTCGCGTTGGTCTCCACACTTGTCACAGTGTCCACAGCGTAGCGTCTCGCTGTCCGGCGTGTGGCTACACCGACGGCATAACGGCACCAGTGAAAGCATAGTGAAAATTCATGTTGACATCTTCCACTAGGGTTGAACCCGAATCCTCAGCTGAACACGTGTCCTCAGTCACTGCCACTTCGTCTCGAGCTTAGCTGTCCGTGCACGTGTTATTTTCTGCCTCAGCTCCCGGTGAACTCGAGGGGAGGCGGGCCGAGGTCGCTTGACGGGTTTCCGACTGGTCGACTGTTGGTTGTTGAGAATGCTAGCACGTGCTGGACCCTGATCGCCTGTCAACTAACTGCACGATGGGCCGCTGTGTTGTATGTCTGTTCACTGTGTGTAGCACTAGCAGTATTCGTGTGATGGACCCGAGATGTTTTTGATGGAGGTCGTGGTGGTGGTGGTGCTGCTGCCTCTGCTGCCAGTCTTGTGGCTGCTGTTGGCGTGGTCGGCGATGCTGTTTAGTCTCTCCTCTGTAGCCACCGTCATGATTGTAGCGGTGGTTATTGATGGTGAAGATGATGGTCGCTTTTAGATATAATTAACCGCTGTTCTCCGCTCTCGAGCAGACTCGCAGCGCTTTTGTTGCATGTGATTTTAAATCGGTGCGGTAGTGTTGCTTAATGTCCTCAGATGTCAGTTGACATATTAGGGACAAGCTGAGACCAGTGCCGAAGCATGGTTCAATATAGCTTTACGTCCACGGAAACCAGAAGGCTCGTTAGGACGGACAGCTCAGGACGGCCACCTCGACTCTCACACAGCTCCTGAACTATGGATTTTAAATGAGTGACTGTCGCTTTTTATAGCACATTTTGATTAACCGCCACCCGAAAGTGGCGTAGGCCTACTTGAGCGCTGTTTTGGAAACTGCTGCTCTCCCGTCCCTAATAAGCCTTGCGGTTTCTGTGGACGCCGTTAAGCACAATGTTTACTAACTGCTGCTGTCTCGGTGCGTTCTGTGTACACCATACAACCATGCCACGTCACTTCATGCAAAGCTACATACGTAGGGTGTATGCGTGTAGTCATGCTTAGCCGTAACCTGCCACCCGCTGCACTGTACAGTTCTACCAATCAAGTTTTCCCAGCGAAAGAACATTTTTTTAAAGATCGCTTAGGCTACAGCAGGTCTACATTACAGAGATATTCTGTCTGTGGTCTAAATCTAGGCTACCGGCGTCCGTCCGCAAGTAATCTTTGAACCAACTCAACGGATGGTAATAAATACTATAAAACTGAACACATTTTTAAAATAAATACGCCGGCAAGGACGGTCACAGCGGAAATTTAATAAAATGTCAATGTTGTAAGCGACTCAGTAATTAGTGTCGTCTGCTGTTGTGATGTCTCCTCTCCAAAACATTTCGGCAGTTGCCACTTTGGGTGGTTCCTATTTCACAGTCTTCAAGAGTTTATTCAATGCATCTTTTGGATACGAAGGTAGACGACAGCAGTGCGAATTACCTCGAGCCCCCACTCCCAATTATGCCGCAGTCAAGGCTGAATTAGTTAATCAGCAGGGTTGGGGATTTGCCGGCGATGTGGCCATTACCATGTCAGGATGCGTGGCCGGAGTTATTTTTCCTCCATTAGGATCAGCCACAATCACAGTTTTGATTATCTTGCCGCAGTTATGCATTACTTGTGTGTTTCCTTGGCGGAGCGGTGATAAGCCGTAGCGGCGGGGTGCCGATTCCTGATCCAATGATGATGATGTCGGGCTTTGTCCTTAGATTTCGGGCTGACAATCCTGACCGAGCCGCGGCCGGGAAGGTCATAGCAAAGGGGGCGGGGGCAGAGTCCGGCACATGGCAGGAGTGGTGGGAGAGTTTTCTTCTCCAGAGTTAACTTCAGTGCTGACCGTGTTGTTTCGGTCCCGTCCCGTCCCCCCCCCCCCCCCCCCCCCCCCATACCGCAGTAGCACGCAGGCATAAAGACCCCGTACAGTCATTCTTCCCAAAGTGTAGATGGCAGATAACTGTTAAACACGTCTGCAAGAAGAAGGAAAGCAACTTAGTAAACATGGTGCTTAACGTCCACAGAAACCATAAGGTTAGTTAGGGAAGGGGGGAGGGGGTACGGAGGTGAAGGGGGGGGGGGGGGGGGAGAGGTAGATTATATATATATATATACCTCTCGCTACACTATCACCACCAGAAAGACTCCTGCATTAAAATGGGCAGTGATGAGAGACGTTTTACTGTTTCATTAACTGTGAATGACAAAGTCACAAGACTGTGTCCACAGACCACAACTTTTGAAGAGAAAGGAGAGCCAAAGCAGATTCAAACCAAGGAGAGTAAGTAAACATGGTGGTTAACGTCCACAGAAACCGTAAGGCTTATTAGAGAAGGGGGGGAGGGGGTATGGAGGTGGGGGTAGAGGGAGATTATATACCTATCGCTACACTGTCAACACCAGAGTGACTCCTGCATTAAGATGGGCAGCGATAAGAGCCATTTTAATGTTTCATTAATTGTGATGGACAAAGTCACAAACAAGGCAATGTCCACAGACCACAATTTTTGAAGACAAAGGAGAGCTGAATTGGATTTGAACCGAGGTTCTTCTGCTTACCAGCCTAACGCCTCACCGCTAGGCCAAACCAGCTCATGTACCAAGGAGAGAAGAAGAAGAGGCCTCTTATATTCAAAAGGTGGTGTTTTGCACACAATGGCAAAACAGGCTTCTGCATCTGTGCAGACAACCTGCCTTGCTAATTCATTAGTTCAAGCCATTGCACTGTACAGTCAATACTGACCTAAGGTTCAAGGGTATAGGCCATTATTTTTTACATTGTTTAACTTGAAAATGCTGTCAGTTCTCACAGAAAAGCTGACTGCTGTTGAACTACCAGACATACTTCATTTGACATCAACCAACGCAGAGGATCTGTCAGTTGTTGCGGCAGCAGGAACTGCATGTTTTCTCACATTCATTGGCATTTGGAGTATTTGTAAGGCTTGTTCTCAGTATAACAATTTATACAACATTTTGGATTTTTGCAATATTTGCATAGACTTAGTTAAAAAACAAAAACATTATAAAGCTGAGCAGCTATAATTCTTTACCAGTGACATGAGTTTTGGACTAGAATTGTTTTGGATTATACCACTCAGATACATGTACACACACTGCAGCCCATGCAAACAAGTTAGCAGCCACCACAAAATCCAGTACTGATTACACCACAGACTTGCTGTAAATGTAAGTCCATGAATTATGCACACACATGCATGAATGCATAAAAAGACAATTATATTGCTACCACAGTTCTCTTGCTCTGCCTCCGTCTATACACACATTAAAGTTCTTTATCTCTACTGAGAGCCCTATGCTGTGAACATTCTTTCTTTTAAGCCTTGCCTGAGTACATCAGAATATAGCTTTGCACGCTTCATCTACTACCAGGAAAAATGATCTCTTCCTTGTTGCCATCAGCTTCAGTTTTTGTAATTTTATTCCAATATTTGACATGTGTGACTTTCTGTCAGGACATGACCTTCACAGTTGACTGAACATTAAAAATTAAAGAATCAGTTTTGCAGTGTGTATACATACATAGGCCGGTGTACATTAGTGTTACATGTTTATCCTCACTGGTACAGATTTGTTTTTGTGCATGTGTGTGTGTAGGCAGAAAGCTTACCAGATCAAGGACAGCAGAAGACACCATTCCTAAGAAAAGACTCCTCCAACTCATCAAGGTAACAAAGTATTGTAGCATTTGAGAGAGAAAAACAAAACAAAAAAAACTGATGCCAGTTCTGATGATGAAGTACTGTATGCGTCGTGAAAATGCTTGAAAGGCAAACTTCCACATTTTAAAATTCAAACACTCATGGGAAGGGGTCAGGGAGGGAGAATTTTTTTGCTGCTCATCCCTTTAAACCCTTTGTTAAAGAATCTGCAGGCCCCACTGCTGATGTTAAGATTAGACTCTTCAAACTCATCAGAATAATGCAGTTTAAAGAACAACGCAGCACACAACAATGAAGTGCTTACAGAAATTAAGGCCACAAATGTGCACAGATTCTATTTAAGAAAAATAATAAGATTTTTTTTGAGGTTTGACCCTTTCCCTGTCTGTATTGCTGGTACTAGTTCCATCTAGAACCTGACTTGAAGAGAAGAACTGGGAACAATAAAATTTAATGTCCATTTAGAGAGATCTATTTTACATGAGAATGCACATCCTGTCAGAATTCAAGCAAAAAGTTGTGGGATATTCTGCAGTCACTTTCCAAGGCAGGACAGATTTGAGTCTAGCCTGTATGAAAGGCACAAAAAGGTACATTGAGGGTCATACTGGGCCTCTAGACATGAAGTTGAGTATATCAGAAACTATTAACGCTATCACACTGACATTTCAGTTAAAGGGGAACAAAGTGATGACACAACTTTGCATGAAAACATAGACAATGTGCAAGGATTTCAATCTGAAGGCTTTATTTAGCTGGTCTATCAATACGTATACACATGGTTTTTTTTCTTTCTTTTCTTTTGCGTCAAATAGGTCCTTGGGTTATAGCCATGTAGGTTTGCTCTTTACTGATGAAGAGCAGAAAAAGGTTGGCTCATGACAGATTTTATAGTTTGGCCAAACATTGAGGCCTTGTTCAATGAACATAACTAAGATGTCACAAGAACACACCAAAGACACCATAAGAACACAGCAACTAAAACCTGAATTGCCTGCGATAATTTTTACCTGACATGCAAGTAAATACCAACTCAGGGTTAAGGTCACATGCCTGGCGGGCTGGGTGTGCTCCAGCTCCGATGTTCTTGTTCCTTTTTGTTGATTCTGTTGTGTGTGAGACTGGGATTTTTGTCTAACCCTTTCATTATGGACTGGACCCTTGGCTGCACCCTAATGGTGATGAAGCCAAGTGTGCCAATCTTGTACCACCTGGATACCGAACCATCTCCTGCCCCCATTCCTCTGTGGCAGAGGCATTGCTTTGTCGTGCACGAGTCTTTGTGTCCTCACCTCCTCACCACCACCGACTTTCCCTTTCAACATGCTTCCTTTGAACTGGCTCACCCGTCTGTCTACCTTTATCAACACTGTCTACAACTCGTCTGCCTCTACTGTCTGCCCCTTATAACTTACTGAATGAAGTGTCGTAGTGCGTTTGTGTAATTAATAGGGTTCACTGTGTTCTTGGTGTGTGTGTGTGTGGTTGTGTGTGTGTGTGTGTGTGTGTGTGTGTGTGTGTGTGTGTGCATGTGTGTGCGCTTAGAATAGTCTCTATGGACACGATTTTGCACTTTACAAATACTTTATTTATTATTATTATTATTATTACTTCACTGCTGGGCACAAAATGGCAGCACTCATAGTCATGTCTTTGTGACTTTCAAATGCTGATTTTAACAAACAGGACCAGAAATTGAATGGAAGACAACTGTGTGTATTTTATTTTGTCATCGATAGGGCCTGCTTCAGCTTCCCATTAAGGTTGAACTGTAGAGTCAGTTCCTCAGTGATCTGGTTCATCATGAAGAAAAAGCTGTGCATGCACTGTGTAATGGTTGTTGACACATTAAAAAAAAAAAAAAGGTACACGGTAAAAATCTCATTGTTGGGGTGTTCCATCCAAGTTTCATTTTGACAACTTTTCATGCAGTGTACATACATTTGTACAGAGATGACAAAGCATTTTGTCTAGGTTTACTGAACTTTACATTTGACCACACTTATGGATGACTTGACTTTAAGACAAACTTTTTAAAAAATGCAATCATTTTACTTAGAATCATATTTCTTTGGTCTAGTTTGAAAAAAAGATCCCTTTGAACTCCCCATCCCAGGAAAGTAAATAATTAGGATTTAACTGCATTATTTCTTTATTCATTTTTGTAAACCTTGTAATTCTTCTTCCTTTCCTTCCTTTAGACGGCGTACCTTCCAGGGTGTACAGAAAGGACTATAGAACAATTAAACAGACAACAACTTGATGTCAACGAGAAAGTTTCTTCATCAGGTCTCACATACTTTTTGGTAAGAGATTCAAAGAACTGCCACAAAACATGATGCCCTGTTGGATAATACAACAAAAGGCTTAACTTTCATTTGATATGAAGTAATCTTAAATCTGTATCTATTTCATAAATAATCTAACCCTGAGGAGCCACCAATAATTATAACTATCATTATTATATACTTTTCTTAGTTTCTTATTCTCCACTGACAAACTCCGCAACTGTGACTAAAGGAATTAATCATCAAATGTAAACCTTGTTTTTAATGACATGAACTTAGCAAGCTAAGTGTATGAATGTGTGATTTGTAACTGGCAAAATACAATTCTTTTCTTGTTTTCAGTGTGCTTGTCTGAGTGGAGCAGAGGATCTTATCAAGTACATGATCAGAATTGGTTAGTTGATCAATGCATTAGATCATGCATCAACCACCAATTGTATTGCAAGAAAACAAACAAAAAAATTGCTTTTTTTCTGTTACCACTGTCTTCATGATGTGTCCATTGTGTTCCTGAAACTGCCACAAAAATAACTTGTTTTGTCCATGAGTATTTTGACAAACTTTTAGTAATAAATTTTGAAAGTCAGTGGATTTTCTATTGCTTGCATGAATGAATGTTTGTTTTTAAAGTTAAAAAAGAAGAAGTTTTAGTTCTCAGTGACATTGTTGTGATAATTTTATTATATTAGGCATGCATTGCACCTTTAATTGTAGGAAGTAAACATGGTGCTTAACATCCACAGAAACCACAAGGTTTATTAGGGACAGGGAAGAGGGTATGGAGGTGGTGGAAGAGGGATGAATATATACCTATCGCTACACTGTCACCACCAGAATGACTCCTGCATTAAGATGGGCAGAGATGGGAGCCATTTTAATGTTTCCTTAATTGTGAGGGACAAAGTCATGACACATGTCCACAGACCCCAACTTTTGTAGCGCAGAAGTGGATTCAAACTGAGGTCCCTCTGCTCACCAGCCTAATGCCTTACCACTAGGCCAAACCAGCTCTCTGAGCAGTATTTAATTGCACCTTTATATTCACTTCCATATGCCCAAATCTGATCATTGGGGTATTTGAACAGACCAACTTGTGATAGGAAACAAGTTCAATTGTTAATAAAAATGTCCTTATCCAGATAACAAGTATGATCAGCATAACCAAGTAACAGGTGAATATTCACAGCATTTCCAGTACAAAAGTGCTGTAGATAAAAAAGTTTTGAAAGCATTCAGCCAATTCATTACTGCTATACACCTAAACCATGACTCAGTTACTTTTCAACATTGTTTTAGACACAATGCTTTTTTGTGTACGTGTAGTAATATGAGGACATCAGTTTCTGGACTTATAGTTAAAAAAAACAAGGACACTTTTGCTTGATTTTTCATTGTGGTCTTGAGAGAGGTTTGCATGTACTGACAGTAGACTCTAACACATGGCTTCTTACTACATGTTTTTATTTGTAACTCAGGTAATCATACATGTTGGTTTCCTTCTGCTGATCAGGAGCAAACGTCAAGGAAGAAACATGTGAGGGAGATTCAGCTTTGTACCTTGCCACCTATGCTGTTCTGCACTCCGTCGAGCCCAGTATAGATGCACTCAGAGTGCTCATCAAAGCAGGAAAGTATCAGGAAAAAATTGCCCTCAGTTTGGCAAATGTTAAATGTAGCCTTGATCTTTTTTAAGTAGGGATCCCTCCATGTATGTGTTTTGACAGGTCATTGTATTTTACCTTTCATACGAGTATTTTGACCACAGAAGCAATTCCACAAACTTAGCATGTTGGTTAAGCATTAAATTGCCTTTAAAAGTAGACTGCTTGTTTATGATTGTGAGAGCAAATTTTTAAAAGTTTTTTTTATAGTTTAATCTTCTACTGATTAGAGAGAGAGAGAGAGGACAACATTGGACATGCACAACTGACATGGATAATGTTGCCCATGGCATAGTTTGTTCTTGACAATCAGCCTTGTTACAAATAGGACATGCACAATTGACATGGATATTGTTGCCTATGGCATAGTTTGTTCTTGACAGTCAGCCTTGTTACAAATACAAGTATTTTATAACAATACAAATGCTGCAAACTTGTTCAATCACTGGTTTCAACTAGGGTTGAGATAAACATTTAATTTATGCCAGGGAAGAAAACTATTTGTAGTTAAAGGAACAGCTAACTGGTTGATGACGCTCACGTATTTGTGTGTGTATGTATATCTGTGTGTGTGTGTGTGTGTGCGTGCATACGTGTGTGTGTGTGCATGCGTGTGTATGTGTGTGTGTGTGTGCAGGCTGCAGTGTAAACAAGCAGAACGGCCGAGGATATACTCCACTCCATAGGGCTGCCAGCAAGGGCAATCTGAAAGTCATTCAGTATCTGCTTCTTGAAGGTCAGAGTAAAAGGTTTTAGATGTGTTACATAACTGAGAACATTACATGCTCCTTTTGTTACTAGTCTGAATTATATCAAATGTCATGAAAGCAAACGTCTCTCCATTGGATGTTAGACTGACAGCTGTGTGATGTGGCCAGAGAGCTAGAACCAAAGTGAGTGAGAGAGAGAGAGAGAGAGAGAGCTAATCTTGTTAGATGCACAAGAAAATATGAATTGTCTTGAATACTCAGTTTGCAGGCAGTGTTTTATGAATGCAGGCAATAATTTTGCTCTAAGAATTTTTGGGGGGGGAACGAAGGGTAATCCATGAATGCAGAAAAATAACTGAGATTCAGAATAAATCACTCAGCAATCAAATGCGAAGAAGGAAGATAAAGACATTAGAGAGAAAGTGATTCATCAAAGTTGAGTTTATAATGAAATACTGCTGGAATAAATAACTAATACAACACTTATAACAAGAGGGAGTATCTGGCAAAATAATCTAATATTGTTTAACAGGTGCTGATCCCTACATTGCCAATAATGCTGGAGTTTATCCAATTGACAGTGCTGTCTGTGCTGGTAAGAAATAAATCCTTTGCTTTTCTCTGGCTTGATCTGCTTTAGTGTTTAAGTTGATTTGTCAGTGTGGTCTATACATTGTAATATGCATGGAGGCCAAACAGCTTATGTCATTGTGGTCATTCATAATGAAGGTGCTTCTATCACATAAATGCCATTCATTTTATCAACTTTTTTGCTTTCTCATACTGTCATAGTCATACAAACTACTCTGAGAGTGGAAGCATTTTTGTACAGTTTAAATCTGTGTATTTACTGTCTAAAAACTCTTCAGACACAGGGCCTTAACTTTGCCATCAGCTCCACCCTCATGCCAGTCATGCATGGATATTGGTTTCAGGTCACACTGAAGCAGCCCAACTGCTGAAGCTGAAGTTTCCCAGTCCCTATGTGTGGGACGTGGTTGAGCCTCACACACCACTACACATCAGGATGGGGCTGCAGAGTCCTCAGCGCAAACTCATGCTGCAGTCTTCTAAACGTCTCAAGCTCAGGAACGTCTTCACATAGAGCAGGCAGAAAGGCACTCGTTTTCTCTACTGCGGACAGAGACTGCAGTCAAGTAAAATGTGGTTTCATTTTTGTGCTCTGGATTTTTTAGGGAGGGTGCAAGTGTAGAAATAACTTGTGTGCAGTTAAATCTGTGACTTGCGTAAACTTTGCTTCCCTGGCCATTGTATAATCTGAAGAACCTTATTCTTTAATTTGTTTTTAATGTTTTTGTTCTTTAGGACCAATGATTTAAATTCTGATGCTATCACCCAGCAATAGAGAAGACACTTTTTTTTTTAAACTAGAAAAAACATGGTTATATGTTCACACAATGCCCTTGATTTGTTGTACTCTTTGTGTGTGTGTTCCATTCTGCATATAGGGTGACATAAATACAAATGAATTCAAATTAAAAAGAAAACAACTATGACAGTTCAAACACATTCTGTCTTTTGTGGTTGTTTTGTGTTGTCAGATGTACTTCATTATGCTCACTTAAGTAATACCTTGGTCGAGCTTTATGGATTCTGAGTATGCTAACATCATGATTTCCCATCCTGGAAAAGCAGTTGGTAGGCTTTCAAAACATACAGATATGAGCCACAAGTTAAGATTTATGATGCTTTGTTTGACTGTTTTAGGTTGTTGTTTTTATTTTTGTTTTTTTAGCATTTACATCTCCAGCAAGTAATTAGTCTGTATTATAGTCTACATTATGAAACCAATGGCACTTCGTGATTTGAATAAAAATGCACTGACTATCAAACCAAAGGCATAGAATCAGGAACACTTTATTGGACTGCGTCAGCCTTATATATCAACCATTTTTAAATACAGCAAATGTTGGCAAAGATTTTTAATGAACTAAAGCATGTTCTGATTCTGCATTTCTTTTTATTCCCACGTCCCTTTGCATACCATGGAACTCTCTCCAAAAAAACTTCTACAAAATGAAATGCTGCTGAGGACAGAGGGATAAATACCTTTACCATACTCTTTGCTTGCAGTTGTTGTTTGAAAGAAATGTTTGGAAGAAGTCACTGCAATGGTTCTAGCCACTGCGTCTTGAAATGGTTACTACTGTAGTTTGCAAAACTGGCAAAATCACCAGCAGACAGTTGATCATGACAAAATATGCAACACTGGTCGTATCAAAAACATGCACACACTTTTACAAAGTCGGTACAGGTACAAGTCATCTAACACCCACTTGGAATCTGTGGTTACATGTACTAAAAAGCACAGCCTTAATGACAAAATGTAAAACAAGTAATCTTTTTATGATGAGCTCATTCATTTTCTAATATTAACAGATCTGTCTACTGAAGTTTAGAGGTGTTCCTGCAATGACTGATAAAATGAGGAATTTTTGTGGTCATCAACTTTCCATGAACAAGAACTCATTCATAGTAGTGACAGCTCAAACAGGGATTTTTTCCCAGTCACGCTATAAGAAAAAAAATTAGTGACGACAGATGTAATGAGTAATGTTTGTTTTGCTAACTGTCAAAAAGGAACAGCATTCATCATTTTATGGTAATGACAGTTCATGTGACTGATAAAACAAGGAATTGTTGGAGTCACTAACTGCTGAGAAGGAAAACCATGTGTGGTAAGGACTCATAGAACCAGAAGGGAGAAACATTCATAGCAATGACCAGTGTTGGTCTGCATAACTGGAAAAAAACTAAACACAAGGAATACTTGGAGTTTCTGACAGCCAAGACGTTTCATTCACGGCAATGACATTTCGCATAAAAGGAGGAATTTTCAGATTCACTAACTGTCAAGAAGAAACAATAGTCTTGTTCTCCAACATCTTGTCCAAAAACTCCAGGTAGATTTTTTTCTGTGGTCCAGCTGCTGGGATGAAGTGACCACCTGGGTGCTGAAGTATGACTGGGTCCTCAAAATACTGGAGCAAGTCTTCACTCATTTCTGAAACAAGATACAACTGCCTATGATTTGCATGTCACAATACTGTAAGCTGCTTACATATGGTGTCCAAGTACAGACTGTTTTGTGAATTCTTAATGTGCCTTAACAAAAACAATTTTCTTGTTAACTCTTTGAAGCAGAATATACCAAAGCCCACTACTAGAAAACTGGCAGACTGAATGAAAGTATGCCATACTGTTCTCTTCTCACCTTTTGGTATAACCTTGTCTGTCTCCCCAAAAACATGTAGAGTTGGTATGGATATTTTCTTTGAGTAAAGTGGATCATGAGGGGTGGACCTGCTCTTGAAGCCAGCTACCAGGATGGCAAAGTTGAACCATTTTTCTGTGAACCAAAACATGCAGTCAGTATATGTATCTTCATTTTAACTGTGATAGGTTAATCAAACACAGCTACCCACCATCCACACTCCAATGAAAAACTGTTTGACAAATCAAGACTCAGTTAAAACATACAAAATGTAAAACTCAGAATAAAACACCATTTCATTCAGGTCAAGATAACTGAAAGTGGCATGAACATGTAAAGCTCAAAGAATAGAACTGTCTTGCAAAGACTGATGATTATGATCACAATTTTTTGGTGTCCGAGAAAATTGCAACATTAAATTTGACAACATATCCGCATACTCCATCAACCTGCCAGCTGGCAGACATTTATTAGTATTATCATAGACTCACACTCGTTATGTTGCTCAAAAATGATTTTATTAAACTGCAATGAGTTTGCCTTTATGTGTACATGATGTTCAGCAGAGCTTTACTTAAGGAAAAGATGAATACATGTGCAGTGCTGGAACTGTTAAAGTCTTCTGGCACCTGACTGCTGCTCCTGAACTCCACACAGTAGAGAAACCATGGCAGCACCTTGACTGAAACCTAATATGCCATCAAAGGGACCCTGAAAACAGAGAGAACATGACCTGGGTGAAAATGTAACACCTAAACACAGGATGAATATCAAAACAGTGCATGTGGATTCTATGCAAAAAAGACACAAGTTGTTAGCAAGATCACTTATATGAAAATACTTTAAATAAAAAAAGGAAGAAGACGCAGAAAATGGAAAACCTACTTCATTGTGTAATCTGAATGAGTGAATGGTCCCCAGAAAAATTTGCCCCCGTCACTGGGAAACTGCAAATCACATCAATTTGCGCTGACTTACAAAAATACATTTGTTTGATTTTTCCATACAAGACAAATGTTTGTTGCAATGAAAACAAATGTTTGTTGCAACA
This sequence comes from Alviniconcha marisindica, assembly GCA_018857735.1. Classification (NCBI taxonomy): domain Eukaryota; kingdom Metazoa; phylum Mollusca; class Gastropoda; family Provannidae; genus Alviniconcha; species Alviniconcha marisindica. The sequence continues at coordinate 357,044 of JABMCL010003293.1, read as the reverse complement.
AAGACTGTTGCAACATCAATAAGAAAGTTCTGCCAAAGAGAGAAAAAAAAGGAGTAAATATATGCATAAAAAAAGAAAACAAACAGCAACAAAAACACACACAAAATTAAGGTAAAATTCACACAAAGGTGACCAAAATCAGTTGCCAAATCAATAGCAGCATGTGATCGCTTACTTCCCTAAAGTTACAGGTTCAGTTAAACACACACACTCCCACACATATATATGCACATTTTTGTTTTGTGCCCTCTGTGAGTCTGTGTGTGTACTCTGAAGAACTGAATCAAAACTTCATGAATGTGGTCAGTTCAGGTCCTCAAAGGAAAATGAAACAAGTACAGGAGGTTCTACTCCCTCATGACCAAGTAACTAGGGGCATCACATTGAACCCACCGACCCACACATAAATGGCCTTAACTTACAACAAAGACAGCATAAAGCAGAGGCTTTAAATTTTGACATTATAAATGTGTTCTGTGTAAGGAAATTTCCACAGCAACAGCTGCTAGGTGGGAAGAAAGTGTACAAAATCTGTACTTTACCTGTTCCTTGATTGTCTCCAGGATGAGCTGCAGAGACTCGTCATATCCCTTACAACAGTCAGAACAAATCCTGTGCATGGAAGTAGTCATCCTGTCTTGAGAACCACCAGCCTGTGGAACCTGCACATCAGTTTCTTCCTAGTCGCATGTAAAACTCTAACTGGACAAGTGGTTCATGAAATTTATCAGCTTCATTGCATGGATAAATTCACATGAACATCCCATGCTCTTCCAATACTATCCACATCAATGATTAAGGCTGGATTATGAACACCACTGATCATTACAGGCTGAAATTTATTCATGTTACTGTTACATGAAAATAATTATTTATTTATTTTTAAACGTCTGTTCCAAAAAAATTAAATAAATAAATAAAGTATGAAAAATACATACTGTCTGGATCTGTTTCCACATGTTCCTCCTTGGTGTCCAGAAGTGGGACTTGGTTTGGTGCTGTGATAAACACTACAGAAACCCACACAAAAGTAAACAAATTTCAGTGGGCTTATAAACCCATTAGCATTAACCCCCCCTCCCCCCCCCCCCCCCCATATATTTTTTAAATCAAGAAATGAACTGAAAATAAAGAGATCAAAACGAAGAAAAAAAGTCAGTAATGACCACATAAATATAAAAACAAATAAGTGTGCATACAGAACTACTATACATTACAAAGCTACAAGCCCTTTGGATGTTTGAACTCACTTTCACTGTTGTTGTTTGTTCCTTGAGTATTGTGTTAAAAATATGTTCTCACTCATGTAACAAACAAAGTCTACCTGAAATATTCTTGGGATGTTTGCATCTGGTTCACTGTGGCAGCTTTTGGACAGTTATAAAGACCTGGCATTCTTGACTTCTAACACACAGACAACACACACACACACACACACACACACACACACACACATGCCCCAAAACGGGCTGCTCTCTTCTTTATGGGCACAGAATATGAATTAGAAAACTGAAATGAAAAAAAAGGAATGTATGACAAATACTAATATTCATAAAGGAAATGGCATGAAACTGAATGTGAGATATGGCTGAAAACAAAGAAATAGAGAGAAACAGAGAAAGAAACAGAGAGAGAGACAGATAGAGAGGAAAAAGAAAGAAGGGGGGAATTTCACACACACATACACACTCTCTCTCTCTCTCTCTCTCTCTCTCCTCACAGTCTCTCTCTCTTCAATCTTTATGTGATTCTCACCAGGGGTCTACCTGACAGACACGACTTTTGACAGTGGAAGGGTGGAGTACAAGTTATGTGGACCACTATTCAATATACCCAGTCCTTTTCAAGTATATTACTTGGGCATTTCACCTGCTGGGGCTTGCCCTCCACACATAACCTAAACCAACAAAAGAACTTGAAGCCAAGTATAGATATGCCTTGGCTGTCATTGGAGTGAGTAATCCTACTCAAAAAGAATTCAAAAGCATGCTTCTCTCCAGCACTCCCACCCCCCCCCCCCCCCCCCCCCCCCCCCCACCAAAACTTTAGGCTTTTGATGCTTTTTTTCTGGAGTTTTTGTCTTTGGCACAAACATATATTATTCTAGGCACATGCTGTCGTTTCTTCTCGTCCCAGGCAAATATTACTTCTTGACCTCCTTTCCTTTTCTGGGGGTGTTTGGTGTGTGTGTGTGGGGGGGGGGCAGGAATATGAGCATGACAAAATCCTAAGTAAACCATGACTGACAGAAGCTCCACAAGGATCAATGGTAACTTGAAAGAAAGCTCATGGTTCAAGACTCGTAACAGGCTGGTAAAACTAAAGTAAGAAATGAGACAACTGTCTGATGCAGGTTGACTTGAAAAAATAAGGACACTTAATGACTGATTGAAATCAGAAAGGCAAATCATCTAAATGAGAAAGAAATGCACTCAGGAATCTCAGAAGTCAGTCACCAGACAGGCTGACATTTCAAATATTTCTTACTGTTGAACAGAATTTTCGCTTACCTGGCGAGCTGGCTCGCATTTTGTTCAGCCCTGATATATATTCATAATTATGTATTACAATTAAAATTAGTGTTAATAATACTTTAAGGCTTAGTCAGTCAGACGTAGTGTGCAAACTTGGCTGTTAAAATCCAAGAGGGTCACACTCACAGTGCAACTTCAAAGGGCCACAAACATTACTGACCATACAAGACATTAATAATCTCTCTCTCTCTCCCTCTCAAACACACACACACGTTGGCACACACATGCATGCACACGCACACACACACACACATACATGCACACGCACGCACACACACACACAGTCTATGTAACTTCAGCACACAGTCTATGTAACTTCAGCCCAGCAAAATACTGATCCAAGGTTTGGTGTCATTGTTCTGATTTATTTTGTCAGTCATTGTCGCAGCACATACGGCTGAGTTTCACTGCATCTGGGTCAAATTATATATATATATATACACCGGAGATGCAGGAATCAGAAGTGTAGTATGTCAGGCCCCACCTTAGTGTGTCAGATATGTGCATGTTTGTGCGTAATGATCAACACAGAAGTATCCAGACTATTACTTATAGTCTGCTATAACAATTAACATGTAACAAACTCCACCTCTAAATATGACAGATAATACTGTACCCAGCTCTGCTTTTTTCTTGATTATCTTCCTAAATGCTCCAGTCTTCTCTCTGAATGTCTGAGCATTCTGCCTGAAAAACAGATAAAAAACAAAACACAAGAAATGATTACAATTCAAATGAAAGCCAGTTTTGTCACTTTATATTGGTACACCCACTACAACTAGTACAAGCACATGAAGACCATGTAGTACATGTCGTATGGGGAACTAAATCTGTAAATCTTATATTATGATATACTGACGGTAAAATGAAATGTGACTGGTCGAACTTATTACTTAGAATCTGATATTATATTTTACCTGAATTGTGTTAGATTTTTTTTTAATCGTATCATTTGGTGTTTTATATAATGTTAAACAGTGGATATATATATATATATATATATATATATATATATATATATATATATATATATATATATATATGGTGCATGTGTATGTGAGCGCTTGTGTGTGTCTGCTTCATGTAAATTTAAAAAAGAAAACGAAGAAGAAAAAAAAGAAAAGAAAAACTTAAATGACTAAAAATTAGCTTACATTTTTGTTTATAATAATGACAGTGGTCATTTCCATAGTGCCATTATCTCACCAACAAGGGTGAACACACTGCACTTTACAGGATAAACAGAAATCTATACATTAAAACTTCAAAAATAATACATTAATCATAAACTTGTATTCCTCACAACACCATACTCATATGCACACGCATGGGTTGGGGACAAGGAAAAAAGGAAAGATATGAGGAGTGAGGGAAGGTGGGGGGGGGGGGGGGGGGTTAAGAAGACAGAATTTGATATGACATGTGTGGTATTGTCTGTATCTAGGTGTTTTTAATGCAGTTTTGAAGGCATGGGAGGACTGAATGTGACAGATGTCAGAAGGGAGCACATTACCAACAAAGACTATATGAATGGTTATGTGCTCCATATATATATATTTTATATATATGCAAATTTCCATTAATTACCAATACCAGGTATGTCAGAACAGTTACACTACAGTCAGTTGAAAATGTCAGTGCATGTCTCATTCTCAGTCTGGAATCACTACTCACCTGTACCCATGGATGCACAGAATCTGAAAAAAAAGAAAAAAGAATCAAACTCAAAGCAAGAGTTATAGTTATTTTAAAATATTGTTTTATCACAGGTAGGTAGTCATTTGATTTCACAGGCATCTTGTCTTCCAAGTCACACTCACAGTTGGTGAGGGGTGGAGATAGGTTAAGGCGGATGGGGCGGGTGGGGGAGTGGGTGTCATTTTTAATTACACTAGCACTTGCAGGGTGACCCCCTTCCCCAGCACTTGCAGGGTGACAACCCTCCCCCCCCTCCCCCCCAGCACTCGCAGGGTGACAACCCCCCCTCCCCTCGCCCGCACCTCCCTCCTACTTTTAGTCCCGTCGGTTCAGTCCTCAAATGGTTTGAGGATGCGTGTGTGCATGTGCTTGGGTGTAGCACTAGCATAGTACGGAATGAACTGATATGTGGAGATATATATATATATATATATATATATATATATATATATATATATATATATATATATATGTGTGTGTGTGTGTGTGTGTGTGTGTGTGTGTGTGTGTGCCAACGTAGTGGATACAAGTTAGTTCAGGAGCTGTGTTAAAGTCGAGGTGGCCGTCCTGGGCTGTCCGTCCTAACGAGCCTTATGGTTTCCGTGGACGTAAAGCAATACTGAACCATGCTCACGCGTTGGTCTCAGCTTGTTAAGCATCACCTGAAGGAAGAACTTGAAGTTCATTCCGTACACACACACGCGCGGAATACACACACACACACACACACACACACACTTTCTCATACCATTTGAGGACCGCGAACCGACGGGGCTAAAAGTGGACATTGACATTACTTTGAGTTGGTCGTGACACTGTGAGCTTGCCATCCTTGGTTTTAGTTGTAAGGAACTGTTTCACTTCAACCAGATCTAGTACACCATGTGTATGAAAGAGCACCGCACAGCGTCTGAACGAAAGGCAGTCGCCATGTTGTTATGGTGGTTATTGTATAGTTCACATTTTGGTGGTCGCCGAACCAGGCAAGAAAGACGGAAATAAAAGTGCGGCTAGGAACAATTAATTCCAAGAACAGCTGCCTTTATGCACATGACCTTTTTTATTATCTAAAATGGAGATACGCATTTTTATATATTTTTTGGTGTGTGTGTGTTGGGGGGGGGGGGGGGGGGGGAAGAGGAGGAACTTGAATAAGCCACCTGAGTCTTTTGCCTAAAAAAGAAAAGAAAAAAGTGCAGTGTCAGTATAGGATACAAAAAGTCAATAATTGTAACCGGCTGCTCAGTCCTACCGGCACGTTTACCAGCATGATCAGTGTTTACTGGGTACACATAGTTCAAGTAGAAATATCAAGTTTCATAGACTTTTATTCATACGGTATTGTGTTACTCAGTTATACCTCTAAGTTAAACATTTAGATAGACTGACCACAAAAACAAAACAAAAATGAATTCCCGTGTGGGGGTGCCTCTGTGTGTGTGTGTGTCAGTGTGTGTGTGTGGGGGGGGATCATCAGTTGTGTGTGTCAGTGTGTGTGTGTGTGTCAGTGTGAGTGAGTGGTCGCGCGCGTGTGTTTGTGTGTCAAGATGTCGCCGGAGTGTGTCACTGACTCAGTCAGTTTCAGTCAGTAGTGCCGGCGTGCGTGTCAGTGCAGTGTCATGCCCGTGTCAGTCAGTCGCGAGCGCGCTTGATGTTAGTGTCCGGCTTGGATAGAAGTTCACGCCGCTGAATGGCTTTTCGGCGAATGTTCGTTCCTGCTATCAAACTATAAATACATGTACTTATAATCTTTGCTGCTATCAGCTGTTCAGATTCTTTCCTGTGTCAGCGATGGCTTCCCGGTCACGTGAAGCATACTTGCATTTCCGGTACTCATGTTCTTGATCCGAATATACTGAGGAGTCCGGCTTCTACACTGAGACTGATTCAGCCCGGCTGTTTCTAACAGACTGACTCGAGACGCCGCTACATCTCAAGACGACGGATCCGCCGGGACTGACGGTTCTGGCTCGGTTCTAGAAGAGCCAATCTGTCCCAGATATTTTTGGGGTCTCGGAACTGCCTCACGCTAAGTCACCCTCGCTGCCTTCCCCGTCCCTAATAAGCCGTACGGTTTCTGTGGACGTTAAGCACCATGTTTACTCGCTGCCTAACCACTGCATGACGTTGTTGTGCTGACTGTCCGGTAGCTGCGGTTTGCGGGTTGACTGTTGAACCACATCAGTCTCGAAAGTTTGTTGTCGGAAGTCCCGCAATGCTTGGGCACGGTCGGATACACTGAACTCCAAGCACTGTTTTACGACATCCTTCCTTCAACCACTGCCGTATTTAGTTACGCCACAGAGTCCAGAAAACTGTCAGCTAACGCCGAGCAGTTTTTTGTTGGTGCTCAAACAGTAGTACGTTTGTTACAAACAACTCAAATAAAACAAGGCGTGTCATTCATAGCAGCTAACAAAGTTTACTCCAGCACATATAAAACCACAATCGTTTGAATCTTTACCCGGGGTGGATGCGTCTCATGTTTACGTGCGTGGCTTTGGCGCTAGGTTGCTTCTAGTCACATTAGTACCCAAACTCCAAGCACTGGTTTACGACATCCTTCCTTCAACCACTGCCGTATTTAGTTACGCCATAGGGTCCAGAAAACTGTCAGCTCAGTAACGAGCAGTTTTTTGTTGTTGCTCAAACAGTCTGAGTATGTTTGTTACAAACAACTCAAACAAGGCGTGTCATTTATAGCCACCAACAAAGTTTACACCAGCACAAATAAAACCACAATCGTTTGAATCGAGACGGAACTCTCTTTTTTTTTTTTTTTACCTGGGTGGATGCGTCTCATGTTCAGTACGTGCGCTTGGTTGCTTCTACAGTCATATCAGTACCCGAACCTTTCGGAGGGCGCTGACCGCGTCGCTGGACAGCTGCGCGGAGGTAGAGTGCCCCTTCAGTGGCGTAACTAAATCTGGCAGAGTTTGGAGGACGGTGCCGGACAGCGATGCTCGGAGTGTGGGATACTTGACCAGTCCATGAGTAGGACGCGGCAATGTGGCGTTGGCCATGCTTACACGTGTGTGTGTGTGTGTGTGTGTGTGTGTGTGTGTGTGTGTGTGTGTGTGTGTGTGTGCGCGCGCGCGCGCGCCGTGTGATTGATACTGAGAAAATTTAAAAACGATATCACTGACTTATCCAGACTGATGTAACTTCAGACATACACGGTCGAGTCACTCAGTCTGAGCTAAGCACACAAAGCTACATTTATCGCTAACAAGATAAGCATATAATGGTAGGCACAGTTCAGTTCAGTTCATTTTGCTTAATGTCCTCAAATGCTAAAGAGCATATTAGGGACGATCTGTAGAATGATCTTGTCTTGGCCGGATATGAGGCGAGCGCTCCGACGGTTTTGGCTGGCACAGAGGTACAGATGATGTGTATGGAAGCAAGCACTACAAAAGAGCAAGTGCCCACATCACGTGTGTGCAATAACTAGAAGAAAAGGAAAAGGAGGAGTGGAGGACGGTAGCCCTAGGGCATCATCACTAATGGTTGTCTGGAGGCTGCTATTAGGACACACTCCCAGCATTGCTTTCCGGCACCTTCCTCCAAAGGAACTGGCCGGGATGTCGTAAACTGAACCAGTGCTTGGAGTTTGCTATTAGTAAGTAAGTAAACATGGTGCTTAACGTCCACAGAAACCATAAGGCTTATTAGGGACGGGGAGAAGGGGGTATGGAGGTGGGGGGAGAGGGAGATTATATACATATCACTATACTGTCACCACTAACCAGCCTATAAACTAGGCTCAACAAACAAGGGAAGTTCAGTAATTCAGTCTTGCGCTCGAAAAACATCACGTCAGAAGACAAAAGCTCTTAATTGTCTGCGTTAACTTCCATCTGGCATGTAGGTCACGTAAATGCAAGGTACATAAACTCCACTTAGATCAGCTCAGGGTATGCTCCCATGCCCTACATTTCAGGCACAGACTGACGCGGCGACCGTTTAAACATGTTCCGTAGTGTCCATCCGTTCAACATTTTGAAGACTGTGACACTTTATGTGGGGTGAAGCACTTCAGTCCCGGCACGGCGGGTTGCTGCTTCCAGCCGGCGGGGCCCGCCGAGGGGCCTGCTGGCGCTGTACCTTGTGTCCACAATGATGACTCTGAGGTTCTGATGGAATTAAGGAACTTATTCAGTCTGTGTTTTCTCATTGCATTCAGTCTTGGAGGGATAGCCAGCTGAAGGATTGGATCGTAGTCAGGTCCACACTTTCCGGTACTGACTGACCCGCGGTGTTGTACTCGGCAGCGCGGAGCTGCCCATCTCAGCCGGTACGGCAGTTTCCGGCAAGGCTCTGACTCCTCAGTTGCCGTGAGGGTCCCCTACAGAGCAGCTACACTCCAGGAGTGTGTGGACAAATTATTTGTAGGCTCTATGCGCGGCCTTTCACTGCAGCATACCCAATCCTGAGCCACGGCTTCTGCGCAGCATTCCCAGGGATATGTTCACCTTCGCCGCATAGAGCCGGCGAACTAAGCCTTCGTGATGACATTCAGTCTTTACGTGTACGTCCACAGGCCGGTGTGCCTGTACAGCTTACAGAATCAATTTTTATTCAGACTGAAACTAGCTGCCTGAGCATACACATACACACGCTGACACAGACATACACTGACACATGCGGAAACTGACACACACACACTGACTCTCTCTCAGTCTCTCTCTCAGTCTCTCACACACACACACACTGACTCTCTCTCAGTCTCTCTCTCTCTCTCTCTCACACACACACTGACACTGTCACACACACACACACTCACACACACACACACACACACACACACACACACACACACACACACACACACACACACACACACACACACACACTGATATGACACACACTCACTGACACACACACACACCGGCCGACACACACACACACACACACACACACACACACACACACACACACACACACACACACACACACTGACACTGACACACACACCGCCGTGCACTGGCACACACACACACACTGACACACACACACACACACACACACACACACACACACACACACACACACACACCACATTAGTCTCAGAGTAAATGAGAATTACAGGCCTAGCCGAACGGCCAGCGGCGAAGAACTGACTCGAACTCGAACACTATTATTATTTAAGCTCTGTCAAGCCGCCGTGCCTATCTCATTGACAGCTAGTCCGTCCTTGCTAATCGATTAATCGAAAATGTCTGTTTCTTTCCGACGCTTGATTAGAAATGGCAATTAAGTAAACAATACCAATAGTGACAACTGAATCCAGCAATTGGCGCCAACTCAGTTTATTGTCAAGTGCCAATGTCAGTCAACTTAAGTTGCACCAGGAACTGATATGTTTTACGAAGAACGAAACACTTATGTGCATGGGGATCGAGAGGCAGTGAATATTCACACACACACACACACACACACACACACGTGAGCGCGCGCGCAATCATACCGTGGTACTGGTGGTGCACTAGAAATTTGGGTGAATAGATGAATGTTTAAGGGAGACTACTCCCTAACTCAGACTCTAACGTGAACCGAGTTACCTGTTAGAGTGTGTTACCTGGTCCTACTTAGTGTGTAATCGTCCACATTTCTTCTGTGAAAAGATGGTTTGATGAAATTGAAGTCCACGGGTTGTTGGTCTTATGAATGAAGTAATCAGTGTGCTTATTTTAAGGGCATATATGCCAACGTATATGCCAACGTCAAATGTGGGTCTCAGCCTGACCTCGAGTCAAGACCAAAGTGTGTCGTCTGCCGTCTGTGGTAGACCTGTGGTCGACGTCTGAAGTGAGGGTTGGAGTTTCAGTTTCAGCAAACGACGTGTGTTGTGACATCTTCTTGGTCTCCATATTCACCTACGTAAGTGACAGTAACGATTTTCTTTCTTCCGTTTATGCGTGTGACTAGATAAATTCATGTGTATAATGATGCCAGATCACTTCAAACAGTGCGTTCGGTGAAACGATTTGGCCCTTTGAGCCCTTGAGCATGGTATCGTTTCTTCGCTTCGACGTCACGTTCGCAGACCTGGTAATACATATTCCAGAAATCATGGTTGATGCACTTGGAATACCTGGAGGGATTATATTCCAGAACTTGGATGGGTAAACCACAAACTGACCTTTCTGACTAGCAATACTTTCGATTGGATTTTGAAGTCTTGACATTTGATCAGTACGTGCACAAGTCAAATCAACAGTAAATTAAGAGTTGTGATCAGCTGTGATCTAAGATCATATTACTAGTTTTTCGCATTATTATATGTTGCTCACAAAGTGGGAATTTGTGTCATTCCAGCATTTAGCTGCTAAAACAAAAAGTGTGAATTCTCAAAGTGAACACTGGGTCCGGAATCAGCTAAATATCTGCTCTGTTCTGGAACTGATTGAGTGTAAACACTGTAATCTGTAATTGTGGTGTAAGGTGGGAAATATTGCTGATTGTTGGCATACCACATTATTTTCCCAAGCTTGTAACACAGTCCAAAAAATAGCTGTATATTTTATAAGGGGAAGAAACTGAGGGTGTGTGTTGGGTGGGGGGGGGGGGGGGGGGGGGGGTGCAGGTGTTCATCATTTTACTTTTTAGCTAGTCTGAGATCAAAATAAAATGTGTGTGTGTGTGTGTGTGTGGTGTGTGTGTGTGTGTGTGTGTGCACATAAGTGTATATATATATATGTTGACATTTCAGACTATCTTTTCTCTAGACACAGGTTGCTAGCGTATGCCTTGTTCCAAGTAATTATCAGTATACCTTTTTTGAAAGACATTGATACATGCACAACATAGCACCATTCCTAGATTTAAACCCCTTACCCCATCTGCATCAGCCACCCTATTCTGTATCTGACATTCTGAGTCTCTCTCTCTCTGTTGTGTGCACACTCCAGTATGACCTTGTGACAAACCACAAGCCTGTTCTGTGGCATCATATGTGGTTAACTCAAATTTACAAGTGACATCACCTGTACTCTATGGCAGCACCCCTGAAAATGCCGCCTAGTCATAGATCCACAGGAACTATGCTTGTAAAGCAAGAACAAGAAAGTGGCAAAAACACGTGATTATGATATAAAAAGTCAGCAAGAATCATAAAAATAAAGAGATGAGTGGCAGCTTGTGTGTATAAACAGTTTCTGTTTTGGGTAGTTGACATTAAGTTGACATAGTGATCATGCCATACATTTTTCAGGCTGGTGTGACAAGAGAATATAATAATACATCTGCAAGGTGGCGAAAGTGGTTCACAGAAATGGGTCACTGTAAGTTGTAACTGGCCAGATACATGGCTGTTCATACTACTGCCTGAGCTGTACCAGCAAACACCCAGCTCCTTCCCCCCTCTAGAACACACACACACACACACACACACACACACACACACACACACACACACACACACACACACACACACACACACTGCACAAAAGACTCTCTCACTGTGCTGGGTGTTTTTTTTAAGAACCTGTCAAACAAAATAACCCCCAGTGTGTGTGTGTGTGTGTGTGTGTGTGTGTGTGTGGTGTGTGTGTGTGTGTGTGCAGCATGCAGTTTCTTGCTTGTAGTGTAGAACAAAACTAAAGAGTCTGAGTGTAAAGGTTGTATTTGACTCAATGTATAATATATATATATATATATATATATATATATATATATATATATATATATATATATATATATATATATATGCACATGGTCAAGTGAAACCTGAACACATGTACATGGTATGCATTGTACATGTGTACAACTGTATACAGTCAACTGACCCACTGTTAAAAACAATTCAGAGCCTCTTAAGAAACGCTAATTATTAATTGGTAACATTCTTGTGTACACACACACACACACACACACACGTACGCGCGCGCGCATAATACATGTATCTGATCTATATATTTTGTCGATTTGGTGCTGCTAGTTTGCAAAGCAACCAGATTTTCACTGCATCTTGACAGCAGGCCTGGAGAGTCTCAGCTGCCTTTTGTGTGTTTTTTTGGTTGTTGTATCCTTTGGGCGCTGGATTTTGATAGCAAAAAAATTAACTATGATAGACTGGCTGAGGATGCCACCTATTGATGTGATGATTATTAGTGATATGTATAGATCTGAATTTCCTAGTGTACAGTGAGGATAGGGCCAGAATCGACTCATGTTGTATCCTCCACACAAAGTCAGGTGGAATTTAGTATTACTATTATTACTAAGTATTAGACACACATACATGTACAGTTATGTGAGTAAAGCTGGATCCAAACACGTAAAAGGTTAAATAGAATGTTATTTATAATCACAAAACATAACATGCAAATTTTCAGGGTAGGCCTCTTTTGCAAGCTACAAAACTATACTCGGCACATAAACAGTGAAAAATGAGATCATGTAGGAATAGGATACCTATCTGCTTTTGGTTGAGCTGTTTTGTGTTGCTTTGGTGTCCAGTGTTCAAAAGAATGTTGGAATAAACAGCAGTCAAAAACAGGTAAGTATCCTACCTAAAAATTTTTTTGCAGTTTTAAGTGTTGTTTTGTAGCTTGAAAAAAGGGGCTTACCCCCCCCAAATTTATGTTGTGTTTTGTCGTAAAAATAGCTTTAAAGTTCAATGTTTTATGTGTCTGGATCTTGCTTTATAACGCTGGCACAGCAGCAGTCATTCTTGTTTGCAAGTTTTTGAGTGGCTCTTGCATTGTTATTGCCTCAGGCTAGTCATTTTCAAGCTGCAGCAAGTAATAAAATACAGACATTTGTCAAAAAATAGAAACGAATAATTATTGATAGGGACCAGTTTGAATGATTCTGATCATAATTCTTACCCAAAATGGCGTTTAAAATGTTTCAGGAATTTCCGAATATTACCGTTGACGGTTGGAACAGGACTTTCTTTGTTTCAAAATGTTTCAAAACGGATAAAGTTTTTGTCAACACAGTTGAACATGGCGGAATGAACAGCGTGCGCGGGAAGGCGGTGGCGTCAGCAGTTGTAAGTCTTGACGGCAGTGGGCTCGGTCGCCTAGCCGTATGTAGGTCAACAGCTTGCATTTAAATTGGGTCAACTCCCGGCACATAACCGTTATAGTGGAGTAAACTAGGTCAGTTACCGGGCTGTCAAAGTTAATTCTAGTTGCGGCAAGGTTCAATACTCGTCAGTCGAGAACCCGCCCCCCGGCTTAGCCGGCCGCAGGCAAGCCAAGATGAGAGTCCGGACTGCGTTAGTTGTAGAGCGTAACGAGTTAACCGGCATACTGTGAAAGAAGGAATCGGCTTGGCGCAGGTTCTCTCAGCATACCCTAACACAACACGCTCAGTCACTCGAAGTTGCTATCCCCGTCTAGGTTAGTGGGCCAGCAGAGCTACTCAGGCATGATTGATGAGAGCTAGCCTCTGTGGTTGTGTTCACAGACCCGAAATGATACTTGCTTTCACCAGCGAAATACGGCCAAGCGTGTCCAAACCTATTCCCCTCCTCTCTCTCTGTTTCAGTGTGTGTTTTACTATTATTACTAAGTTTATTTTTTAAGTTCTAAGTCATTATTACAGTGTTTTATTATCATTAGCCTAAACCTTTATCCAAGTTGCATAATAAAGTTCAGTTCGTCTCTCCCCCCCCCCCCCCCCCCCCCCCCCCCCCCCCCACCGAAAGCAGTGATATGATTACTACTTTAAAACTTTATTTGCTGCCTGAATGGAATGCCCTACTTGTCTTTTTCGTTGTTGCCGTCTTTGTTTCTGTTGCGGCGTAGACACCCTTTCTTGCAGAAACAGCAGTAGCACTTGAAATAAATAACTTGTGCGGTTGGGCCACAGACATTGAATAATAGATACTGTTCAGTGTCTGTGGGGTTGGGCCCGGCTGGAGACGGGGGCCTCTCGACAGTCTCAACGGCGAATGAAACTTAAGTGTACACACACACACACACACACACACACACACACACACACACAACACACACACACACACACAAACACACACACACACTTCTGACTTGGAAACGGGGTCGTCAGCCACACCTCACAACAGCTCTGGGACCAGTGATTACGTCACCAAAACGGCAAGTTTTTCATCTACGTCAGGGATGGTGCCTGCTTTTATTGGTAAAGCGAGGAAGCGTACCCAGGGGCGTAACGGTGACGGGGACTAGTTTAATTAGCTCAGTACTTCATGAACACACGCTGCTAACCTACACGTAAGTTAAAAAAAAGATTATTTTTTTTTAACTCAAGTTTTGTTCTCAGTCTCGTAACATCTTGCAGAATGTGTTCATTAGCACCACCACCATCCCAAAACAACAACAACCCCCCCAAAACAACAACAACAAAAAAAAACCACAGCAACAGCAACAACAAACCCAACCAACACACAAACAAACAACCCCCAAAAAACAACAACAAACACACAACACAAACACACACACACACACACACACACACACACACACACACACACACACACACACACTGGCTGACCCACAAACGGACTCTAGGCTGACTCCTTATACCGGTCCTTTGTGCTGCGTTATAATAGAGTTTTACTTAATTTTGACGTTCACACACCCAGTTAACCGCGAAGGTCAACCATATCACGGCATGACACGTCACCAAATCACTGTTACTTGGAGGGGGGGGGGGGGGGGGGAGAAATTGTGGAAAACAGAACATGCAGAAATGAAATTCCAGGCGGTAGGTAAAGCGTGCGAAGTTTGGAAACTACGTTCTGACTTTGCCCTGGACGTTCGAAAGGTATGTGCGGGAGCCCAAGAGTTGTGTGAACAGGGAGATGTAGCTGGGCTCTCACGTAGTGAGTTGGACCGTCTTTTGCTTCTGCTGTTCCCACCTGTCGGTTCTGTGGACACTGCCTTTGTGACTGTGTTCCCCACAACTGTTTCAAAATAAGCAAGTTGCAAAACTGTCCACAAGTTGCTTTGCACTGGCGAGTAAGTAATCTGGTGTTTTACGCCCAGTCAACCAGTACGTTGCACTGGCGAGCCCCCTCACCACCTAAATACGTGTTGTTCTGATGGTGGCGGTCTTTCCTGCTTTTTGCGGGTCGGAGCGCTTGGGACGAACATTGCATAGGTACCCGATACCCCCTCTTCCACGTCCCGAATACACCGTAAGAGGTTGAGCCCTAACAGTCAGTCAAACTAGGTGTTCTCAACAGAGAGGACCTTAACTTCTGCGTCTGCCCTACCCCATCCAGGGTGTACAGACGGATTACGCTCCCGGTAAGTGGCCTGTAAACCGTCAACGACTTTGAACTTGGGAGTTCCACTCTGCGACCTTGTGTCAATGGGAATCAATTGAGACGTGACCTGTATACTCGCTGGAGTGTGACCGTTTTGAGCCGGAGCCACGGCTTTAGAACACGGGTACATAGTCCTCGTTCGTTTACAAGCTTCAAGCACATCGCCACAAAAGACGGGTCGTGAGTCAGAATCTCAGTTTGAATCAAGGTCGAAAGTTGCGCGACTACGGCCGAAACAAACACACACACAACACACACACACACACACACACACACACACACACACACACAAAGACCATCAACACCACCACCACCACAGCAACAAAACAAAACTAGACCACCCCAAAAAAACGGACGAGTTTAAATTTTCTATTTTTGTTTTCATTGGAAAATATTTGTCAAATCTAGTCTCTCTCCCTCATAAACACGCACACACGCACACACACACACACACACACACACACACACACACACACACACACACACACACACACACACACGCTAATCACAGTTTCTGAATCTTTAGATTCTTTTCCATTTGATTGATAACAACAGCTAAAAGACTCAAACATTGGCCTCCACCCCTCTCCGACTTGTTGGTGAAAATAAAAAACAGAAATATGGACCTCGTCATCCGTGTGTTTAAAAAAAAAAGTTTTTAATGCTCTCCCCATTTTCTTCAGTTTGTCAGCGAAAACAGAAATAAGAAAAAAGAAAAAAGAACCTTTTTGGTCACTGAGAATACAAATTTAACCCCTTCCGACTTGTTGGTGAAAAAAAACAACTGAAATATGGACTTCGTCATCCGTTTTTTTTGTTTTTTTGTTTTTTTAATGCTTTCACCATTTTCTTCAGTTTGTCTGCGAAAACAGAAATAAGAAAGAAAAAAGAAAAGAAAAAAACAAAACCAAAACACACATTTTTTGGTCATTGAGAATACAAATTTAACCATGGACTTTTTTTCTAGTTAAAAAATAAATAAAAAATTGGGGGGTGGGGGGTGACAAATAAGAGCTCTGTACACGCATTCATTAGGCTAATCGAGCTTGTTTCACGGACTCATTAGAGAAAGTTTACGAAGCCTGAGATAGCAACTGACTGTGGCTTGGCTTTGCGGCTGGTCATGCAATAAACTCGAAGGATATGGTCATCGTTCAAGGACAGTCTCAAACAAACTTGGAAAAACAATAACCACACACACACACACACACACACACACACACACACACACACACACACACTCACTCACTCACTCACTCACTCACTCACTCACTCACTCACTCACTCACTCACTCACTCACTCACTCACTCACTCACTCACTCACTCACTCACTCACTCACTCACTCACTCACTCACTCACTCACTCACTCACTCACTCACGCACGCACGCACGCACGCACGCACGCACGCACGCACGCACGCAGTCAGTAGAACAGCTCGAAGAGATGAGATTCCGAAAATGTTTGAAAAATCTATATGAGTGTGTTTGATGACCTAACTTTACAAAGAAATATATTCCTGGCAGCCGGTGACGCATAAGAAAAAAAA
>JABMCL010003293.1:330000-335000 GCA_018857735.1 Alviniconcha marisindica | reverse complement strand
AGTCCCTCCCCCCCCCCCAAATCACGAGCACATTGTTGTAGGGCGTTTATTTGGATAGCATTCATCTGTCCATTATACGGTACATTCTCTAATATATACATATACTTCTTTGCATAATGATACTCCTGAAACATTCACAAGACTCAGTCAGTAGCAGTGAAAAATGCAAGAAAAGGGAGTGTCATGTAGAAGGTGTGATACAAAGTAGGCATACTTACGTTGAAAGTAACTCTGACTTCCAGTATGACAAGGCATACAGGGTGGGGTGAGGGGTGGGGGTATTTTGCCGTACACGGCGACAAACCTTGGTTCCTATTTGTTTCAGCGACCGGCAGTGAAGGGTGTCGCATAGTTCAGGAGCTGTGTGAGAGTCGAGGTGGCCGTCCTGGGCTGTCCGTCCTAACGAGCCTTCTGGTTTCGGTGGACGTAAAGCTATATTGAACCATGCTTCGGCATTGGTCTCAGCTTGTCCCTAATATGTCAACCGACATCCGAGGACATTAAGCAACACTACCTACCTACCTATGTGAAGGGTGTGTGTACGACAGCGACGTTTTGTGGATTTATTGTAAGTATCTTCGAATGAGGTAATTACGCCAACAACCGGAAAGAACGTCATTCATCTTGTTCCGTTATTTCCTGCCACGTTCTTTCTCCTTTCCGCGATAAGACAAATATTACGTAGGTCATAGCACATACAACACACCCAAAAACAAAGAACACATTCACTTTTACATTTCACACAATAATAATCATTTCCGCGATAAGACAAATATTACGTAGGTCATAGCACACACAAAATTAAGATGAACACTTATTTTAATTATTAAAATGAATAATAATTAAAATAAGCGACATTTCCGTTCTTTTTAATTGCATAACTGATTAAAATAAGCGAACTATGCGCTCTTTTTAACCATTGCATAACTGATTAAAACAAGCGAAATATGCGTTCTTTTTAACCATTGCATAACTGATTAAAACAAGCGAAATATGCATTCTTTTTAACCATTGCTGTGCTTTGATCTATTTTTGTTGAGAGAACACTGTCAGTCAGCTTTGTTTGTTTTGTGCTTGTTTTTTTTTTTATAGTGAAAACAAATGATTAAATTTTCACACACACACACACACACACACACACACACACACACACACACACACACACACACACTCTCTCTCTCTCTCTCTCTCTCTCTCAGCAAAAACAAAACAAAAACAAATCAATCAAACAAAAGAAACAGCACCCAACCAACCCCCCAAAACAAAAACAACGACCAGAAACAAAACGAACGAACAAACAAAAAACAAAACCACCACCACCACAGAGCATAAATGAGCATGACATTCTACAGAAAGGTTTTACTTCAGTATTGTTTTTATCCAAACACACTCACCTTCAACTAACCTCTCTACTCTTCCCCCCCCCCCCGCCCCCCTCGCTTTTTTTTGCTTTTTTTTTTTCGTGGTTGGAAGCTTCGCACATCGTAGCAACCGTGCATTCATCCGGTTTGTCTCCGTAGATAGCCGACTCAACTCCAACCGCGGATAGGTGTAGTTTAGTTACCTTGTCTTGACTAATGACTTGTGGACGGGCTTGTTAGAATGTAGCCGGCTTTTAGCGGTTATTAGATAAGCACTAGGCGTATACCTTCTTTCGCAGTAGACATTACTCTGTATGACGTTACGGAGTTTTGGCAAAGACCTTGCAGCCTCTGACGTGCAAGTGGAGGGTCGTTACTGTGGAAAGAAAGAAAGAAAACAACAACAACACACACACGTATTCATTGCGCTCTTCGTTATGAACCTTCATAGGCTGTGTATATGTGTGTGTGTGTGTGTGTGTGTGTGTGTGTGTGTGTGTGTGTGTGTGTGTGTGTGTGTGTGTGTGTTTGTCTGTGTTTGTCTGTGTGTGCGTTCGTCTTTGTGTGCGTGTGTGTGTGTGTGTGTGTGTGTGTGTGTGTGTGTGTGTGTGTGTGTGTGTGTGCGTGCGCGCGCGTACGTGCGTACCTGGTTTTTTTTGTTTTTGTTTTTTTACCCAGATACCTGGCATTCAGGTGCAGTAATATTAAGGTGTTTACGTTGCAACTGCGTTGTCAGGGAACCCCGAAGCGAAGACTCAAGTTGGCACGAAAATGTCCGTGATGCTTCTTCGGTTCTGTTCCCTTGTTAAGTTTATAATATTGTGAGGTGTACGGTCTTTAGATATCATCTGCACGGTCGTCGACACATACCTGCTCAGTCAACATTTGTCCAGGAAGTTACGTCTTTGTCCAGGAAATGACGGAAGTGCCCGAATTATATAGCGTGCATCATGTGTTATTATTATTATTATTATTTAGATATAAGCTCAACATTCCAATTCCCCCGATGAGCTTTCCTGATTAATTCATACCATCATGTACGTCTCGCCATTCTTGCGTTGTGTTTATATTGAACTCGGCGAACTTAAAGTGGATTTTATTTTATTTTATTTTTTAACCTTGCTTAAGCTGATGCTGTTCTTTTCCTGTTCATACCCCTTGGAAATATGGGGGGGGGGGGGGGGGGGGGGGGGGGGGGTGCACATTTGCTTAGTTCAGTAGAGTACAGTAAGTGCAGATGCCCGTTATAGGTTGTCCTAAATCAGACAATCAGCCCTTAATCACGATAAACGAGTACACGCAAAATAACTTGGAAAACGCGGGTCCAACAGTTTGTGAAAGGCCCTAAAGATGCCATCATCACTGGTATTAAGGTAGGTTCATAAAGAACCGACCTCCAAATTACACACGTACATGCGAGCGCGCGAATTGTCCTTTGTGGGTTGACGTGAGATGAAAATAAGAAATGAAAGAGAATCCTTTTATTCCTTTTCACGCCTTCAACTCATCTTGGTGCTAACTGTGATGCAGATTGTTGGAGATCTACCGGTGTTATAACCGCACTGGTTGACTGGACGTAAAACACCAATTTACTTACCACCCCGCCTGTTTTGTTAGTTGGTTGTCTTTCTTTTCTTCTTTCTCTCCGCTTCACTGTCGTCCGTAATCATTGCAGGTGGAAAGTGTCCTCACTGCTTTCATAAATGTTGTCATTCATGTGTCATAAATTCGCCGTTGATAAAGCCTCGTTTTGTTCGCGGAAGTGAGTCAGTTAAGAGGAGAATATTACACAGTATTTCGTTTCATGGACTGGCGTAAAGAGTGCACAAAGCTGCACTTACACAAGCAGCTGCGCATATTTTATTCTCGCTCGTTTTCCAGCAGATGCCCTCTACAAGTAATATTGTCAACAAGTTAAAAAAAAGTTTTATTTTATTTTTTATGTTCCATTTTTGTAGTTTTTAGCATTCTTAGTCTCTTGCTTTTGTTTGGTAGTTAAGAAAAAATCAAAAATCTTTATAATATATATATGTTCGCAATCATTCGTGGTGTAAAGTTAATGAGGGATTAATTTAAACATTTTTTGAAATAGTCAGCAACAGCAGCAGCAGCAACAACAATTTTTGCACACACACATTTAGGTACACACACACACACACACACACACACACACACACACACACACACACACACACACACACACACACACGCCCCACTCAAAAAACAACCCCCCCCACACACACACACACATACACAATACAATACAATGTAACTTTATTGCCAAGTGTCAATACACTGATTGCAACAACAGCAAATAAACATCCTGGTAAAAAGTCATTCATAGATGAAAACATGAAAAATCCCACTGGCATCAAGCTGTGCATATCACATAAAATCGCCACTTCCCGAGGACCCCCTCTTAAAAGTTACTGTCCTAATAAAAGTAATTATAAGAATTATCTACAACAAATTAGTAATTAATTAACCCCGCCGGCTTACTCCGCTGGCCATTATCACCCTGACCCATCCAAGATCCTACGCACTAAAAACATCCCCGCCTGGACATACACAAAACAACAACAAAACAAAACAAACAAAAAACAAAACCCCACGCTGTCTCTCTCTCTCTCTCTCTCTCTCTTTCTCTGTAACGTACAAGTCTGTGCGCGGCTTCAAGGTAGGCCTGCGTAAGATCCTGACTGACAAATGAAATCGTGTTCAGGTGAATCTTTGGTATAACTATGTTTGTTAAACTTTTGTGCTGATATATTTACTGTTCTTGTTTTAATTATTGGTAAAAAGGGGGGGGGGGGGATGATAAATGTTTAAACTTTTTTTTTTTTTTTGGTTGCGTTTTTCTCGTTGTTGTTATTTAAATGGTTCACTTTATATATATATATATATTATATATATATATATATATAGATATAGATATAGATATATATATATATATTCCGATTAACATTGAAAGATATCCTTTCCATTATCGGTAGTGTTAATGCTTGTGTACCCAACTTCTCTCTCTCTTCTTGCGTTATTATTTATAATCACAGTGCTTGTCTGAGCAGCGTTTTTGTGTGTCTCTATGCGATATTGTCATTTGAATACTTCGTTGTTCATCGTGTATCTGAACCATATTTTTCATCATCATCATTATTATTTTCTGTCCTCGGGTTTTGGGTCTGATTTTAAAATTATCATCTCTCTTCTTTTTTCTTTTTTTCTCCCTCCCCCCCCCGCCATTGTCGTCTTTTTAATCATTACTATGGTAGTCATTGTTTTTACTATTGTTTTATGTGTAGCCTATTGGCATGTAGATTAAGCAGGGACAGATGGTAAGAATAGGCAACTGCCTAAAATCTTAATCCTTGTGTAATAAAGTTCTGAGTTCTGAGTTCTCTCTCTCTCTCTCTCTCTCTCTCTCTCTCTCTCTCTCTCTCTCTCTCTCACACACACACACACACACACACACACACACACACACACACACACACTCACGCATACACACACACGCACACATTTGCGTACACCCCCCCCCCCCCCGCACGCACGCACGCAAACGCGCGCACACACACACACACACACACACACACACACACACACACACACACACGCCCGTGCATACAGTACTGCAACAGT
>JABMCL010003293.1:320000-325000 GCA_018857735.1 Alviniconcha marisindica | reverse complement strand
CACACACACACACACACACACACACACACACACACACACACACACACACACACACACACACAAAACAACAAACAAACAACAACAAAAAGAATGTTTTGTCCGATTCCAACTGAAATTCCCTGTAGCACAATGCATACGGTTGTTGCGATCCAGTTTTGAAGCAGCTAGCGAAGAATAGCGCAGCGTCTAGAACTAGAAGCCCTTTCAGAAAAGTAGGTCGCGCGTGAACTACGTCATAGCTAAAGGTCACGTGTAAAGGCTAGCAACAGTCGAAAAAAATAAAAAAATCCATCCCAAAGTCATGAAAGTGTTGCTTGAAAAGAAAAAGGAAAAAAAGGGCTGCTTTTTTCTCCAGATGCCGCGCTGTGCCGTGACGCAGGTGGAAAGAAAGTCGGGCGTTTGTGACACGGCATAGCGAGTCAGTCTTAGCTTGAATTTTGGAACAGATTATGCCTGTTTGTCAGGGAAGTCTATCTTAGCTTGAATTTTGGATCAGATTATGCCTGTTTGTCAGGGTTTGGAAGACGAGTAGAGATCGAGCAACCCCAGTTCTGACCGGAAGCCGGGCGTTTGTGACACCGCATAACAAGTCTATCTTAATGGAACAGATTTAGGAAAATGCACTCGCCAGTAAGACAAAAAACAGGGAACCAGTAATACACAAGCGACGATTCATCTTCTTCAGGTGAACGAAGATTGACAGACAACAAAAGAAGAAGGAAGTAAAGAAGAGGGTAGACATATTTTACAAGTCTATCTTAGCTTGAATTTTGCAACAGATTATGCCTGTTTGTCGGGGAAGTCCATTTTAGCATGAATTTTGGAACAGAATATGCCTGTTAAAGTGTTTGTCAGGGAAATCTATCTTAGTTTGAATTTTGGAACAGATTATACCTGTTTGTCGGGGAAGTAGCTTGAATTTTGGAATAGATTATGCCCGTTTGTCAGGGAAGCCTCTCTTAGCTTGAGTTTGGAACAGATTATACGCGTTTGTCAGCAAGTCTATCTTTGCTTGAATTTCGGAACAGATTATGCCCGTTTGTGAGGGAAGCCTTTCTTAGCTTGAATTTTGGAACAGATTATGCCCGTTTGTCAGGTAAGTCTCTCTTAGCTTGAGTTTGGAACAGATTATACGCGTTTGTCAGCAAGTCTATCTTTGCTTGAATTTCGGAACAGATTATGCCCGTTTGTGAGGGAAGCCGTTCTTAGCTTGAATTTTGGAACAGATTATGCCCGTTTGTCAGGTAAGTCTCTCTTAGCTTGAATTTTGGAACAGATTATGCCCGTTTGTCAGATAAGTCTCTCTTAGCTTGAATTTTGGAACAGATATGCCCGTTTGTCAGGGCTCTGGAAGACGAGTGGAGGTGGAGCAACCCCAGCTCCGACCACGTGGCCTGTCATCTCTTCCGTGCCAGGAAGATGTGATGCGGTGGTTGGTGTAGGGGCGCGTACTCGCTGCCTATTGACTTTGATGATTACAAAGAACACGACCTTTAATTATGTTAGCCGAATGAAATGTTAACCACGGATTCATCAGACCATCCGTTGTTGACCTTTGTTCTTTCTCCCTCGATGTGTTTCTTAAATATGAGTTGAAATAGGTTGTTGTTGGGGTTTTTTTCCCCTCCTGGGAGATCGTGCGGTTGATGGGGCGTTAAAATCCAAGAACTAACTAACCATCGAAACAGTCTTGCGAATTGTTTTGGAAATCGTTTTCGTTCGTCGTCGTTTGGGTTTAAAATCGATATAACTGCTTGACTGTGTATGTTGTCCTATATATGCTACAAGCACTTTGGATGTGTGACCTCCCTTTCATTGTTGTTGTTTGTTCTTTGAATATTGTGTTAAAAATATGTCCTCACCCATGTAACAAACTGAGTCTACCTGAAATATTCTTGGGATGTTTGCGTCTGGTTCACTGTGGCAGCTTTTGGACATTTAGAAAGACTTGGCATTCTTGACTTTTAACACACAGACAACACACACACACACACACACACACACACACAATTAAACACACACACCCACACACACACACACACACACACACACACACACACACACACACACACACACACACACACACACACACACACACACACACATTCAGTCACACTGACACACACACACACGTATATGTAATTATGTATATTCTTTTTTTTCCCCCCCCCCCCCCTCTTTTTTTTTCACCCCTTCTTTTGTTCTTTTCCCCCCTATTTTGAACAGTGTATATATATATATATATATGTTGACTTTGAATTTCGATAGTTTTGGGTTCTCAGCAGAGGGGAACCTTGATTTCATCGCCCGCGGACCCGCAGGTGTTCCTACATTGTCCCCCACCCCCCCCCCCCTTTTTTTTTTTTTTTTGTACGCATTTTTATAGCACATCTGCTCAACTTAGTAGTTCTTTAATATCGTGAGTTTGGCCTCGGCCCAAATTCCCAACCCGCTGATTCTCTGGCCTTCGAGGAAAATTAATTCAAAAGCCTTGGTCGGCCCCTTTGGAGCCCGATTCCGGTTCACGGAAAACAATTAAAATTTTTGATTTTGAGCCCCCCGATTCACCGCTTCACCGAGATCGTCGGAGACAAAAAGTAAGAACGGTGAGGTGTGTGTGTGTGTGTGTGTGTGTGTGTGTGTGTGTGTGTGTGTTGTTTGTTTGTTTGTGTGTGTGTGGTGGGGAGTGGGGGGAGGGGGGTGTATATGTGAGGGTGTGGGAAGGTGGGAGGGTGGTGCTGTTTGATAAAACGGATTTACCCCACCTGCCGCCCCCACTTCCCATCCCCTAAGAGAAAGAGGGGTGGGCAGCAGCTGACAAAGACAGCACTCATGGGGACAGCGCCTGTGTTTTAAAACCCCATTTCTTAGCGACCTTTGTCAGACTCCATGAAACGAACACAGTAACACAGCTGACAAAAGACAGCACCATGGCTGACAGCGCCTGTGTTTTAAAACCCCATTTCTTAGCGACCTTTGTCGAGAGCTCCATGGAAACGAACACAGTAACACAGCTGACAAAAGACAGCACTCATGGCTGACAGCGCCTGTGTTTTAAAACCCCATTTCTTAGCGACCTTTGTCAAGAACTCCATGAAAACGAACACAGTAACACAGCTGACAAAAGACAGCACTCATGGCTGACAGCGCCTGTGTTTTAAAACCCCATTTCTTAGCGACCTTTGTCAAGAACTCCATGAAAACGAACACAGTAACACAGCTGACAAAAGACAGCACTCATGGCTGACAGCGCCTGTGTTTTAAAACCCCATTTCTTAGCGACCTTTGTCAAGAACTCCATGAAAACGAACACAGTAACACAGCTGACAAAAGACAGCACTCATGGCTGACAGCGCCTGTTTTTTAAAACCCCATTTCTTAGCGACCTTTGTCGAGAACTCCATGAAAACGAAGCCTTTACCAAACAGCCTTTTGAGGGAGCACATGTTTCCCTTGGCCCTTAGCAACCAGCGACCTGAATAAAAATCCAGAAAGTGCATGGCACTAGCTTTAGCGCCACCAGCGTTCATGAGGACGACGTTCAGGTAGGTTTCCTTGGTGCAGACGGTTTCAGTGTTGCTTTACGTCCACACATCCATAATTGTTATGGACTGTTAGGGACGGGGAGCCCAGGATGGCCACCTCGACTTCCACACAGCTCCTGAGCTCTGAAGAAGATCACGCATTGCGCCGGTCCGTATGTTTGAGTTCAGTGTTGCTTTACGTCCACAGAGACCATAATTATTAAGGATATTAGGGACGGGAGCCCAGGACAGCCACCTCGACTTTCACACAGCTCCTGAGCTCTGAAGAAGATCACGCATTGCGCCGGTCCATATGTTCGAGTTCAGTGTTGCTTTACGTCCACAGAGACCATAATTATTAAGGATATTAGGGACGGGAGCCCAGGACAGCCACCTCGACTTTCACACAGCTCCTGAGCTTTGAATGGTGCAGACGGATGAAGATCTTTTGCTTTCTCCAGTCTTAAAATTAACAATATTTTCAAGTCCGTTTTGAAAGGTTCAGAAGCGCCATTGTTCGTGGATGTTTTTGCCCTTTGTATACGTGCAAACTCCTCCCACACGCACAGAAACATATGCAACTGTGTGTAAATAGTGTGCAGGATTGGGTCTCTAAAAATGGTTTCAAATTCTCCGCGATACAAAACAGTCTGCAAGCATTTCTGTAATCAACGTAAACACTTTGCAGAACCGTCTATCTTGCTGGACAAAACTTCTAACAAAGCAGTAACAGAAGCTAAATTTCTTGGTGTAATATTTGATCGAAACTTATCCTACAGCAGTCACGTCAGATATCTCAAAACAAATTGCCTCAAAGCTCTGGATATTTTAAAGGTCGTAGGCCACACCGACTTGGTGGCCGATCAGAAAAAAACTCTACTATGTCTCTATCGAGCCCTTGTAAGATCTAAATTAGACTATGGGTGCATTGTATATGGGGCAGCTTCAAACAACATTCTAAAGAAACTGGATCCCATCCACCACCAAGGCTTAAGATTTGCTCTTGTAGCTTTTCGTACTTCTCCTGTAACAAGCCGCTAGGCGAAAGCACAGTCTTTGAAAAATCAGACGAAAGAAACTGTCAATGAATTATGTTCTAACACTAAAACTTGTCCTGATAATCCAGCTTACAGCTATGTTTTTAAACCACCAAACTCAAAACTCTTTGAAAAATCCAGCCTGACTCCACCTCTTGGCCTCCGAATTCTACCACTGTTTGAGGGTTCTAAGATTGACCTGGATGTGGTTGATGACACCACAGTGACAGATACCCCTCCTTGGAGTCAATCTGAACCTCAGATCTGTCTGTCTCTGACAAAATATAAAAAAAATCTACATATCCTGAAGTGTATAAACAAGCCTTTTGGAAATAACATCCAGACATCCAGATTATGTGCAGATGTATACCGATGGCTCAGAAGTGGATGAGAAGGTTGCTGCGACAGCAGTGTCGTCTGTTGCTCCAAATAGCCCCTT
>JABMCL010003293.1:302500-310000 GCA_018857735.1 Alviniconcha marisindica | reverse complement strand
ACACAGAGGAGTTAGTTAGCGCTCGAAAGACGTCACACAAACACAACAAAGACATGACTTGCCTACAGTAACTCTCACCTAGCATGCGAGTAAATACAAGGTACATAAACTCCACCAGAGGTACACCCTCATAAAAGGATGCCTCCCAGTGGCGTATATATATATACCCTCTCGTCAGGCACACTCGGCAACACCTGTGTGCACAGGCATATATATAAAACAGAACCAATAAGTCAACACCTGTGTTTTAAGAGAAAACAGAGAGAGAGGAGAGAGAGAGAGGAGACGATGACTGATGACTGATGTTATACAGAGAGAGAGAGAGAGAGAGAGAGAGAGAGAGAGAGAGAGAGAGAGAGAGAGAGAGAAGAGAGAGAGGAGAGGTGCGAGCTGGACGTGAGTGCGTGAGTGCGTGCGATGCGGGCTGGAGGAGTGCATGTGGTGTGAGGGGGTGTGGGGGCGTGCGTGCGTGGTGCGTGCGCTGCGTGCGGCGTGCGTGCGTGCGTGCGTGCTGCGTGCGTGGTGCGTGCGTGCTGTGCGTGCGTGCGTGCTGCGTGCGTGCGTGCGTGCGTGCGTGCGTGCGTGCGCGTGCGTGCGTGCGTGCGTGGTGGTCGTGCGTGCGTGCGTGCGTGCGTGGTGCGTGCGTGCTGTGCGTGCGTGCGTGCGGCTGACGTGCGTGCGTGCGTGCGTGCGTCGTGCGTGCGATACGTGCGTGCAGCTAGCGTGCGTGCGAGAGGGCGCGTATCTGAGTACGCGATGAAAGTCTTCAAGCATGCCATAACTTTGGTCAAATTTGCTGTCGGTGTGAATTTAATAACAATTACTGGAAATGAGGCTTTTCAAAGAGCCATTAAAATCATGGGCTTCGCGTCTTTGGAGAGGACCAGGAGGCAGAAAACGCATCGTCATAATTAAAATATTTCGAGTTTGACATAGAGAGAGAGAGAGAGAGAGAGAGAGAGAGAGAGAAGAGATGTTGACTACATATGTATGTTTAAATGGCACAGGAGCGTCTTTTACCTGGAACACATTTGATGAACGCTAATGTCAGGAACGGTATTGTAGTTTATAAGCTTCTCATGGATGGTGTTGTCTTACATGTGATCTTTGTGTCCTTAGCGAGGCAATGTTACTGTTAGAAAACTATATATACAAATATGTCTATGACACAAAAATGGCACGATCTGTTTGAAAGAGTTTGTGAAGCATCATTGCAGCTTGTGGGTGTCTCTTCTGGTGAGGCCTATGTGGCATTTTAGCCTAACGAAGCCTCTTAGTCTTCGCGGACGTGGTTCCAGAACTGTAGGGTTTCTGTGTCAAAATCTCCCAGAAGTAGTTTGCACCAAGCGCTTTTTCTTTTCAGTACAAAAATTCGTTGCTTTGGTCTTTTTTTCTTCTTCATATTTTGATTTTAAAAGAAAGACAGAAAAAAGAAAAGAAAAAAAGAAAAGAAAAAAAAAGGGGAGAGAAAAAGAAAGAAAAAAAGGGGAGAGAAAAAGAAAAGAAAAAAGGGAGAAGAAGAAACAAAAAAGAGAGATTACAAAATAAAAATAAAAACTTTTTTTTTTTTAAATTGTTCTTGTCTTCGTTCTCTGGAGAAAATAATCTCCTTTGCGCGCATGTTCAAGAAGCAACAGCAGTGTCCCGTTTTCCTTTTCTTTTTTTCTTTTAAATTTTATTTTTAATTGTTTTGAAAAAAGCGTTTTTAATCCACCACGCTTCCAAATCTGGAGGCGGATTTTTACAACTATGGCTGCGGTGGGGGGAGGGGTTGGGGGGGTGGGGGGGACGAAGCCCAACGCTGCCTCATATAATATAAACCGCGTAAGCACCTAGGGGGCGAGGGGGTGGGGGGATAAATTCAACCTTAAGAAGAGAGAGAGAGAGAGGGAGAAAAAAAGAATCAAGCTCTACACCGACGAAAGCCGAGTCAGTCAGCTGGCAGCCAAATAACCACCAAATATCACTTCTGTGAAAAGACTTTTATTTAAAGTCTAATCACAGAAGTGATGCTTTTTTTTCATTTAAAAGGAAGAAGAGGAAGGCAAAATAACCATCTAACATCACTTCTGTGAAAAGACTTTTATTTAAAGTCTTTTCACAGAAGTGATGCTTTTTTCATTTAAAAGGAAAAAGAAGGCAAAATAACCATCTAACGTCAATTCTATGAAAAGACTTTAAATGAAAAGGAAGAAGAAGGAAGCAAAATAACCATCTAACATCACTTCTGTGAAAATACTTTAATTTAAGGTCTTTTAAATAAAGAGACTGCGTTAATTTTTGTTGGGACGTGTTTTAATTTGAAAGGAAGAGAAGAAAGCAAAGTAACCATCTAACATAACTTTTGTGAAAAGACTTTAAATGAAAAGGAGGAAGAAGAAAGTGAAATAACCATCTAACATCACTTCCGTGAAAAGACTTTAAATGAAAAGGAGGAAGAAGAAAGTAAAATAACCATCTAAAGCCCGTTCTTAATTGGGCGAACATTTGTTCGCGAACATAGTTGGGAGTATTCGGCGAACCTAGTTGGTTATTAATTGGGCGAACTTTTGCTTCACGAATATAGTTCGGGTTATTCGTCCAACTGCGACGAAGCTATATTCGGGGTCCAAAAAGTTTCGCTCAACATTTTTGGGAACATTCGCCCTATTCGACGAACATTGCCTCTGATTGGGCTGAGAGCAGAGCTCTCCTGTGTATGAGGAAGAAATAAAAATAAAAATGGATGACGGTGTCGCTAGGTTCTTCACTCGTTTCGGAGGGATTATTTTATTTGTTGACTTGTGGGAGTCGTAGCCTTTTCTCTGAGAGCCAGAATGAGATAGTAGTTAGTTGAATTACCTTGTGAGGGATGATTAAAGTATATTGACTTGACTTTAGGCTACATTTTCGATCATGCTGTCTGCTGCGCGTCTGCCGCAAGTTCAGGCCGAAGCTTGCATCTCATTACAAGCCAGTTGAGAACGAAGTTAAAGTTCGTCGAACTGTTTAAATGAAAAGGAGAGATAGAGAAAGACAAATAACCATCTAACATCACTTCTGTGAAAAGACTTTAAATGAAAAGGGGGAAGAAGAAAGAAAAATAACCATCTAACATCACTTCTGTGAAAATACTTTAAATGAAAAGGGGGAAGAAGAAAGAAAAACCATCTAACATCACTCTGTAAAAAGACTTTAAATGAAAAGGAGGAAGAAGAAAGAAAAATAACCATCTAACATCACTTCTGTGAAAAGACTTTAAATGAAAAGGGGGAAGAAGAAAGAAAAATAACCATCTAACATCACTTCTGTGAAAAGACTTTAAATGAAAAGGAGGAAGAAGAAAGAAAAATAACCCTCGAACATCACTTCTGTGAAAAGACTTTAAATAAAAAGGAAGACGAAGAAGGAAAAATAACCATCTAACATCACTTCTGTGAAAAGACTTTAAATGAAAAGGGGGAAGAAGAAAGAAAAATAACCCTCGAACATCACTTCTGTGAAAAGATTTTAAATAAAAAGGAAGACGAAGAAGGAAAAATAACCATCTAACATCACTTCTGGAAGAAAAATGAAAAGGAGGAAGAAGAAAGCAAAATAACCATTAAATCACTTTGTGAAAAGACCTTGAAAAGGAGGAAGAAGAAAGAAAAATAACCATCTAAATCACTTGTGAAAAGACTTTCAACAAAAAGGCAGGCGAAGAAAGCAAAATAACCATCTAACATCACTTCTGTATAAAGACTTTCAATAAAAAGGAGGAAGAAGAAAGCTAAATAACCATCTAACATCACTTCTGTGAAAAGACCCTAAATGAAAAGGAGGAAGAAGAAAGCAAAATAACCATCTAACATCACTTCTGTGAAAAGACTTTCAACAAAAAGGCAGGCGAAGAAAGCAAAATAACCATCTAACATCACTTCTGTATAAAGACTTTCAGTAAAAAGGTAGGCAAAGAGAACATTCCTGACGAGGATCTGCAGCTAGTCGTGCTCGACATTTCAACCATAACCCCACCCCATCACTGCCCCAGCCTGTAACATTTCCGGGCTGAAAGATGCACGGACGCCCCTGCCAACAGTATACTTTCCGATCCTATAGCACGTCTACTTTCAATGCTATGAGTTTTGATGGAGATCCTTTCACATGCCAGTGCGAAAAAGAAGACAAAAATGCCTAAGGGTTTCAAGTTTCCCAATTTTATTGGTTGTTTTCAAGTGACATCGTGGCAGTAACGTGGTTAATAATATCGCCCCGAGGTGACCCAGTGCGGTTGAAGGGATGTTAAAATTCAAGAACTAACTATCTAACCAACCAACCAACCAACCAACCAACCAACTAGCTAGCCTTGATCTTTGAATTTGTCTCCACTTTGGTAGTACGAGACATTCATTAACTTAGGCGCGTGTTCAGTGCAGCCTGCTAAAATGTCCCCGTTTCCGAGTGCCGTGGGGTCCTGTGGACAGGCACTTCCCCCGAACGCGTGTGCGTGCCAGGACCCCAGTGTGCGTGTGTGGCTTCTTGCCAACACGGGAAAGACACCTTCTTCCTCTTCCACTCTCAGCGGCCGCGTGGTCCACATTTCTGACTTGGAATTTGATATGTTGCGAGTTTATCCGTTTCGAATGGGGAATTTATATGGATGCAGAATATCCGCAAGTGTTGAGTCATAGGCATTGAGCGCATTTAATCACATTTTCATTTTCTCCCACTACGTGAACTGGCGGTGAGGATTGCTTTGTTTTCCACACCGGTCGCCGTGATCTTGTGATAATAGTTGATCTGGCGGTGAGGACTGCTTTGTTTTCCTCACCGACCGTGACCTTCTGGTGCTACGTGACCTGGCGGTGAAGACTGCTTTGTTTTCCTCACCGACCGTGACCTTCTGGTGCTACGTGACCTGGCGGTGAAGACTGCTTTGCTTTGTTTTCCTCACCGACCGTGACCTTCTGGTGCTACGTGACCTGGCGGTGAAGACTGCTTTGTTTTCCTCACCGGCCGTGACCTTCTGATGCTGGAGCACTTAGGTGACCTGGCGGTGAGGATTGCTTTGTTTTCCCCACCGGCCGTGACCTTCTGATGCTGGAGCACTTAGGTGACCTGGCGGTGAGGACTGCTTTGTTTTCCCCACCGGCCGTGACCTTCTGATGCTGGAGCACTTAGGTGACCTGGCGGTGAGGACTGCTTTGTTTTCCCCACCGGCCGTGACCTTCTGATGCTGGAGCACTTAGGTGACCTGGCGGTGAGGACTGCTTTGTTTTCCCCACCGGCCGTGACCTTCTGATGCTGGAGCACTTAGGTGACCTGGCGGTGAGGACTGCTTTGTTTTCCCCACCGGCCGTGACCTTCTGATGCTGGAGCACTTAGGTGACCTGGCGGTGAGGACTGCTTTGTTTTCCCCACCGGCCGTGACCTTCTGATGCTGGAGCACTTAGGTGACCTGGCGGTGAGGACTGCTTTGTTTTCCTCACCGGCCGTGACCTGGTGCTAGGTGACCTGGTGGTGAGCACTACTTCGGGTTTTCTTCGCTGTCGCTGACTTCCCGGTGCCGAAGATTCCTCTAATGTTCTTCACCACCCGTGGTTACCTTCTGGTGCTCAAGGACTGCCTAGAATGTCCCCGTGATCTCCTGCCAGTCCTGGTGCCCAAGACCTCTTTGATGTTCCTCTCGTGATCCCCTTCTCGTGCTGAAGACTGCTGCGAGTCCTCCTCCCCACCCCCCCACCGCCACATCCCGTGACCTCCTGCTGTCGAAGACGTCTGTAATTTCCCTCCTCGGCCGTGATTCCCTTTTTGTGTTGGAGGAGATTGCTGTAACGCCCCCACCCCCCACGCCCTCACCACCCACCCACCCGCCCGTGACCTCCTGCTGTCGAAGACGTCTTTAATTTCCCTTCTCGGCCGTGATTCCCTTCTCGTGCTGAAGACTGCTGTGAGTCCTCTGCCCCCCCCCCCTCCCCTCCCCACCCTCCCGTAACCTCCTGCTCTCGAAGACCTTAATTTCCCACCTCGGCCGTGATTCCCTTCTCGTGCTGAAGACTGCTGTGAGTCCTCTGCCCCCCCCCCCTCCCCACCCCGCACCCTCCCCCCACCTCCCGTGACCTCCTGCTCTCGAAGACCTCTTTAAGTTCCCACCTCGGCCGTGATTCCCTTCTCGTGCTGAAGACTGCTGTGAGTCCTTCCTCCCCCCCCCCCCCCCCCCCCCCGGCTCCCCCCCCCCCTCCCGTGACCTCCTGCTCTCGAAGACCTCTTTAATTTCCCACCTTGGACGTGATTCCCTTCTCGTGCTGAAGACTGAATTATTATATTCCCTCGCCCCCTCATGGCCTCTTGGTGCCGAAGACATCATTAATTCACAGTGCTGAAGACTGCTGTGAACCCCTTGCCCTTCCAGCTTCCACCCTCGCACCGCCCCCCTCATCCTCCGCCCCCGCCCCCGAACCGAACTCCCCTCCCCCCACCCTTCCTCATAAACTGCCTGTTGCTGCCGCTAAAGTCGTGATATTAATATATTAATATCAACCTGGTATTCTCGTGGTCGGTGGTCTCCGTGGACCCGACCGTTGGTGCCCGGCGACACACACACACCCACACACACACACACACACACACACACACACACACACACACACACACACACACACACACACACACTCTCTCTCTCTCTCCCCACCCCACGCACCACACACACACACACACACACACACACACACACACACACACACCACGACACCTCTCTCTCTCTCTCTCTCTCTCCACACACACACACACAGCACACACACACACACACACAACACCACACCTCCTCCTCTCTCCCCTCTCAACAACACACACACACACACACGCACGCACGCACGCACGCACGCACGCACGCACGCGCGCACGCGCGGGGCCCGACCGTATCGCCTGTGGAGCCGGCGGGCGAAGGAAGACGAGGAGGCGGCGAGCGGAGCGGGCCGAGAGCCGAGGACGTGGCGAGAATTACGCCATCCCGGTGACGATTACTGCATGCACTCCCCACTGCCCGCCCCGAGCCCCGCGCC
This sequence comes from Alviniconcha marisindica, assembly GCA_018857735.1. NCBI lineage: Eukaryota > Metazoa > Mollusca > Gastropoda > Provannidae > Alviniconcha > Alviniconcha marisindica. The sequence continues at coordinate 302,978 of JABMCL010003293.1, read as the reverse complement.
CCGCGCCCAGCCTGTGCCGCCCTCCCTGCACTAGCTGGCTGGATTTAGCCTCGCCGCCCCGTCCGGCAGAAACAATGTGCCGCCGCTGCGCTGCTGCTGCTGCCGCCTTCAGCGTCGACGATGTCGCTTCCCTCAAGTAAGGTACGGCATTGAGTTCTGTTTGGGGGTGGGGGGTGGTGGTTGGGGGCAGATGCGTGTGTGGGAGGGGGTGGGGGGTGGGGGGAGTGAGTGGAGAGATGAGAGGAGGGGGCGGATGGGGGGTGGGGAGGTTAAGTTGGAGAGATGACAAAGAAGAGAGGGAGAGGGTTTTGTTGTGTGTGTGTGAGAGAGAGAGAGAGAGAGAGAGAGAGAGAGGGATGGGGTTTGGAGAGATAGAGAGAGCATGGGTGAAGAGAGAGAGAGTGTGTGTGGGAGATGGGGGAAGAAATCGGGGTTGAAGGGAGAGAGCTAGTGTGTGTGTGTGTGGAGAGAGAGAGGA
>JABMCL010003293.1:292500-297500 GCA_018857735.1 Alviniconcha marisindica | reverse complement strand
TCCTGTCAGATTCAGATTCAACCTTCTCTCTCCTCCCATCGTCTTCACCATGTTTAACTCCTGTCAGATTCAACCTTTCCCCTCCCTTCCATCCACTGCCATCGTCCCCCAGACTCCAAGCACTGGTTCACGACATCCTTCCTCCAACCACTGCCATAATTAATTACGCCATAGGTCTCGAAAAACTGTCAGGTGACGGATAGTATTTCGTTGGTGCTCAAATGGCAGTAAGTTTGTACTAGACAACGCAGATTATATTAGGCGTTACTTTAATAACCGCCCAAGTTGCTAACGCCAGCACAAATACTAAAACCCCAAATAGTTTGAATCGAGGCGGATTTCTTCTCTCTCTCTCTCTCTCTCTTACCAAAAGCGGACGCGCCTCATGTTCACGTGCGTGCTTGGATGCTACGCTGCTGCCACAGCCTTATCAGTACCCAAATCTTTCGGAGGGCGCTGACAGCGTCGGCGAACAGCTGCGCGGAAATAAAGAGTGCCCCTCCAGTGGCGTAACCTGTTCTGGCAGAGGAAGGTGCCGGAAAGCGATGCTCGGAATGTGATCGTCTCCCACACTCCGAGCACCGCTTTCCGGCACCTTCGTCTCCATGCAACAGAGAGAGAGGGTTGGTTAGTTAGTTCCTGGATCTTTACGTCCCGCACGGAATCACCGCAGGGCGAATCACATTCGTAGCCGGTAACAATGTCCTTTTTATTAGATTTTTATTTATGTATTAAAATAAATAAATAAAACAAATCCAATGCAGACAAAAAGACTGTGTGTGAAGTATAATTAAATCGACTTCGCCAGCTTTATCGACGCCTTGGAGCGAGCTTTCACACGAGTTTTGAAACTCACCAATGGAGTCGAGACTGCACAAGGATCTTCTCGAAGTGAAGTCGCCGAGAAGATGGCGACAAGGACATCCTGGGTCTCGACAGGAGAGGAAGCGGTCGAGAAGGGGAACAATGGAGATAGCGAGGTACCTTTGTAGACCTGGCTCTCTGATCAGAATGCCCGCAGGTTATTTCGAGGCGATCCTGAATCGATGAGAGCGGGAGACGATTAGCAACCGAAATCCTCCTGAATGGAGCGTCATTACAGTGGTTTTCCGCGCGCGCTCTGTTCCAGAACAGACAGCATTGTGGACAGACAGCATTGTGGAAAAGTAGACAGCTTCTCGGAGTTAGTTGGCTGGGTTGTTGCGTGGTTCAGAACCATCTGACGGTGGTGCTTTGCGGCGAATCGCCAGTGTTGCAGAGTGGGGTAGGTGGTTGCGTGGTTCAGAACCAGAGATACTTTGCGGCGAATCGCCAGTGTTGCAGAGTGGGGTAGGTGGTTGCGTGGTTCAGAACCAGAGATACTTTGCGGCGAATCGCCAGTGTTGCAGAGTGGGGTAGGTGGTTGCGTGGTTCAGAACCAGAGATACTTTGCGGCGAATCGCCGGTGTTGCAGAGTGGGGTAGGTGGTTGCGTGGTTCAGAACCAGAGATACTTTGCGGCGAATCGCCAGTGTTGCAGAGTGGGGTAGGTGGTTGGGTGGTTCAGAAACAGAGATACTTTGCAGAGAATCGCCGGTGTTGCAGAGTGGGGTAGGTGGTTGCGTGGTTCAGAACCAGAGACACTTTGCGGCGAATCGCCAGTGTTGCAGAGTGGGGTAGGTGGTTGCGTGGTTCAGAACCAGAGATACTTTGCGGCGAATCGCCAGTGTTGCAGAGTGGGGTAGGTGGTTGGGTGGTTCAGAACCAGAGATACTGTGCGGCGAATCGCCAGTGTTGCAGAGTGGGGTAGGTGGTTGCGTGGTTCAGAACCAGAGATACTTTGCGGCGAATCGCCAGTGTTGCAGAGTGGGGTAGGTGGTTGGGTGGTTCAGAAACAGAGATACTTTGCGGAGAATCGCCGTGTTGCAGAGTGGGGTAGGTGGTTGCGTGGTTCAGAACCAGAGAACTTTGCGGCGAATCGCCAGTGTTGCAGAGTGGGGTAGGTGGTTGGGTGGTTTAGAAACAGAGATACTTTGCGGCGAATCGCCGGTTTTGCAGAGTGGGGTAGGTGGTTGCGTGGTTCAGAACCAGAGATACTTTGCGGCGAATCGCCAGTGTTGCAGAGTGGGGTAGGTGGTTGCGTGGTTCAGAACCAGAGATACTTTGCGGCGAATCGCCAGTGTTGCAGAGTGGGGTAGGTGGTTGGGTGGTTCAGAACCAGAGATACTTTGCGGCGAATCGCCGGTGTTGCAGAGTGGGGTAGGTGGTTGCGTGGTTCAGAACCAGAGAACTTTGCGGCGAATCGCCAGTGTTGCAGAGTGGGATAGGTGGTTGGGTGGTTCAGAAACAGAGATACTTTGCGGCGAATCGCCAGTGTTGCAGAGTGGGGTAGGTGGTTGCGTGGTTCAGAACCAGAGACACTTTGCGGCGAATCGCCAGTGTTGCAGAGTGGGGTAGGTGGTTGGGTGGTTCAGAAACAGAGATACTTTGCGGCGAATCGCCGGTTTTGCAGAGTGGGGTAGGTGGTTGCGTGGTTCAGAACCAGAGATACTTTGCGGCGAATCGCCGGGGTTGCAGAGTGGGGTAGGTGGTTGCGTGGTTCAGAACCAGAGATACTTTGCGGCGAATCGCCAGTGTTGCAGAGTGGGGTAGGTGGTTGGGTAGTTGAGAACCAAGTGTCAGCGCTGCGTAGAGGCGTGGGAACCTTCTGTTGGTTTTTGTTTTTGCCGACTCGTGATCGAGTGTACACGAGTGGTGTTCCTGGTTGAGAACCAGCTGGCGGTGGCACACGGAAAAATGAAACATTCCGCTAGCTAGGAGATGCGTATTGAGGAGTGGGATCGGTTGTTACGTTGTCCATGCCGCCAACTCCATGTTTGTGCAGAGATACCGACAATTGCTGTCGGATACCAGAAATATTGATATTGGAAACCTCTGCACTGGCCTGGCCTATTAAAAGATAAAATAACAGCCCGCGACGCGCACAGAAGCAGTTACGGTGCAAAATGAGAGGCAGGAATTGTGATACGTGGGGAAATACATGGGACAGGATACAATTAAGGCCCTTTTCCTCACTACTCCCGTCTTTTGTGTTTCAGGAAATATTTTCTTCTCCTCTTCCCCCTTCCCCTTCCTCTCCCTCCGTTTGTCTTTCTGTGAACGAAGACTGGACAGGAAAATGGCGAAATAAAACTTGACAGGAAAATAATCCCAACCCCGCCCCCAAAAACAACAACAACAAAACAACAAAAACAACAACAAAAAACAAAACAACAACAACAACAAACAAACAAACAACAACAACAACAAACCAACAAACAAAAACAACAACCAACAACAACAACAACAAAATGTACAGAAAAAGTTAAAAGAAGGATGGACAGGAAAATGATGAAAGAAGACTGGACAGGAAAATGACGAAAAAAGACTGGCAGGAAAATGATAGGCAAAGTGACGAAAAAAAGATGACAGAAAAACTGCGGAAGAAGACTTGACAGGTAAACGACAAAAGAAGACGCGACACATAAACGACGAAAAAGGAATGGACGGAAAATGACGAAAGACTGGATGACGGACTCCAGGAGATGAAAGAGTCTGACGTACAAAGCCGATGGCGGTTGATTAGTTCAGTCTGGATATTTGTTCCCAGTCAACCGCGAAACGCAAGCCAGCAAGTCGCAAGTAAGATACTGGCTCACCGTTCTAGACACAACACTATTCAGCAAACACAACCCGCTCAAAATAATCAATAATCCCTCTCGATCTCTTTGCTTCAGGCGCATTATTTTTGTCTGCTGGCTTTTTGTCGGGGGATAGAAATAAACAGACACGTACGTTTTTGGGTGGGTGAAAAATTGGCAGTGCCGCCAACCACTCTTTCTTTGTCCGCACCACCACCGACTGGAACCACCTCAGTGACAACCAAGTGAAGGCCCCCACACTTGAGGACTTCAAGCAACGGATCGTCACCCAAAGCACCATCTGATTTGCACGTGCGCACTCCCCTCCCGTCGCATCTATACCTGAAATTAGGTCCAGCGACGTATAACATCAAGATCAAGCTCAAGATCACATCCTCTCTGTGTCAGCACTAGTAGTAGTGTTATTTGCCATCTTGTGCAGTCGATAAGGGATGTCCACGTGAACATTCATTCTTCCTAGAGCCCGTTCTTAACTGGGCGAACATTTGTTCGCGAAAATAGTTGGGAGTTTTCGGCGAATATAGTTGGTTCGTAACTGGGCGAACTTTTGCTTCGGAGTATTCGTCGAACTGCGACGAAGCTATATTCGGGGTCCAAAAAGCTTCGCTCAACGTGTTCTGGGAACATTCGCCCAGTTCGATGAACCCGATCTCTGATTTGCTGAGAGCAGAGCTCTCCTGTGGATGAGGAAGAAGAAGAAGAAGAAGAAGAAAAAAAAGGATAACGGTGTCGCTATGTACTTCACTCGCTTCGGAGGAAATTATTTTTATTTGTTGACTTGTGGGAGGCGCAGCCTTGTCTCAGGGACCCAGAATGACGTAGTAGTTAGTTGAATTACCCTGTCAGGGATGATTAAAGTATATTGACGACTTGACTTTAGCCTACATTTTGGATCATGCTGTCTGCTGCGCGTCTGCCGCAAATTCGGGCCGAAGTTCGATTAAGAAACGAATCATAGTTCGTCGAACTGTCCGAAGTATGTTCGGCGAACAAACACTTCACCCAGTTAAGAACGGGTTTAAGCAGTGGCGTGTGGTCGAAGCATTGCATTCAAGATCGTTGTTTAGTGGGGGGTTTTCCCTTCTGATTGTAACAACACCCGTGGACTGCCCCACTATTCCTCGTAGATCTGGAGCTATACTGCATAACTTTTGCCCCCCCCCCCTTTTTTCTTCTTCTTTTTTTCAAACCGGAAACTGCACAGATTTTTCTAATTTTAGTAACAGTTATGGCAGTGTCCTATTTCTGGCGAAAGAGCTGTTAGGAAAGTTTTGAATAGGTGCAAGACGAAGGGTGATCGTGCTTTTCCGTATTCTGGTCC
>JABMCL010003293.1:280000-287500 GCA_018857735.1 Alviniconcha marisindica | reverse complement strand
TCAATGTCTCTGCAGTCAGGAATTGCCTGACTGTTCCTCTCTCTGTCTCAGCAGCCAGGACTTGTCTGACCGTTCCTCTCTCAATGTCTCTGCAATCAGGAATTGCGTGACTGTTCCTCTGTCTGTCTCAGCAGCCAGGACTTGTCTGACTGTTCCTCTCTCTGTCTCAGCAGCCAGGAATTTCCTGACTGTTCCTCTCTCTGTCTCAGCAGCCAGGACTTGTCTGACCGTTCCTCTCTCAATGTCTCTGCAGTCAGGAATTGCCTGACTGTTCCTCTCTCTGTCTCAGCAGCCAGCAATTGCTCTCTCTGTTTCTGCAGGCAGCAATCCTTTAGCCTTCCTCTCGCATTCTCTACAGCCAGAATCCTTGACCCTTCCTCTATCTGTCTCTGCAGCCAGGAATCCTTTAGCCTTCCTCTCGCATTCTCTACAGCCAGAATCCTTGACCCTTCCTCTCTCTGTCTCTGCAGCCAGGAATCCTTTAGCCTTCCTCTCGCATTCTCTACAGCCAGAATCCTTGACCCTTCCTCTCTCTGTCTCTGCAGCCAGGAATCCTTTAGCCTTCCTCTCGCATTCTCTACAGCCAGAATCCTTGACCCTTCCTCTCTCTGTCTCTGCAGCCAGGAATCCTTTAGCCTTCCTCTCGCATTCTCTACAGCCAGAATCCTTGACCCTTCCTCTCTCTGTCTCTGCAGCCAGGAATCCTTTAGCCTTCCTCTCGCATTCTCTACAGCCAGAATCCTTGACCCTTCCTCTCTCTGTCTCTGCAGCCAGGAATCCTTTAGCCTTCCTCTCGCATTCTCTACAGCCAGAATCCTTGACCCTTCCTCTCTCTGTCTCTGCAGCCAGGAATCCCTTCCTCTTCCTCTCTGTGTGCCTCTGCAGCCAGGGATTCGCAGTCACCAGGACTCCTTGGTCCTTTCCTCTCGCAGTCACCAGGAATCCCTCGTCCTTTCCTCGCTCTGTCACCAGGAATCTCTCGTCCTTTCCTCTCGCAATCACCAGGAATCCCTCGTCCTTTCCTCTCGCAGTCACCAGGAATCTCTCGTCCTTTCCTCTCGCAGTCACCAGGAATCCCTCGTCCTTTCCTCTCACAGTCACCAGGAATCCCTGGTCCTTTCCTCTCGCAGTCACCAGGAATCCCTCGTCCTTTCCTCTCACAGTCACCAGGAATCCCTTGTCCTTCCATTACGCACGTGGTCTCTACAGCCAGAAACCCTCCTTACCTACAATCACGATATCACCTGTGTGAAAACGCAGTGCACACGTCCAAGCGCGCTGACCATCTCTCGTCTGCCAGACAATCAAAGACAAAAGACATAGCCATATATCTGTATTTACATACATACATCTATATTTACATACATAGGCGCTCATGCTGTCGGCAGTGTCTGGTCACTGAGCGCTGTGGCCGAGGGAGTAACAACAGCGAGGTTTCTGGTCGATGAAATGGGACTGAGCGACACAGTCACAGGACTGTATGCTGTTCCGCCGCACTTACTTGGCTTCTGATCTCCACAACTGTGAACGCAGTTTCTTCAAGTGAAGACCTCGAACAGAGAGAGAGAGACAGACACACAGACACACAGACAGACACACGCACGCACGCACGCACGCACGCACGCAGGCAGGCAGGTAGGCAGGCACGAACACACAAACACACACACACTATCCCTCTCTTTGTTCCCTGATGGTGACTGCAGTGTATAGTTTCCCAGTGTTATTATTACTCTTTTGTATTATTATTATTCATAGCTTTCATATAGCGCTATTTTCTCCCCTCGAGCAGGCTCACCGCGCACATATCGCATGTGATTCGGAATGAGTGACTATCCTTTTATAGCGCGTATTATTAATATCCACGGTAGTGGTGTACTGATAGCGCTCTTTGGTTGTTGCATTACATAATGACTGTCGGTTCGCATTATTTTTTTCCGCAAACCGTACTGTCTGACTGGGCCTGAAACAGCAAGTTACTTACTACTGACATAGAGCAACAGGCGTGCTAGCCATTCATCATAATATAGAGCGAACCGTACTGGCTGACTGGGCGTAAAACATCAAGTAAATAAATATGGTGCGTAACGTCCACAGAAACCACAAAGCTTATTAGGGACGGGGAGAAGGAGGTATGGAGGTGGGGGGAGAGGGAGATTATATACCTATCGCTACACTGTCACCACCAGAATGATTTCTGCATTAAGATGGGCAGCGATGAGAGCCATTTTAATGTTTCAGTAGGAAGTGATGGACAAAGTCACACGACGGTGTCCACAAATCACAACCTTTTTGAAGAGAAAGGAGAGCCGAAGCGGTATCGAACCGAGGTCCTTCCGCTTACCAGCCTAACGCCTTACTGCTAGGCCAAACCGGCTCACGAAACATCAAGTTACTGTCTTAGTACTGATATAGAGCAACTGGCGTGCCACGCGTTCTTCTGTACGATCATGATATAGAGCGGACCGTACTGGTTGGCTGGGCGTAAAGCATCAAGTTACTTACTTACTACTGATATAGAGCAATAGGTGGTGCCACCCATTTATTTCACGAGAGCAAACCGTACTGGCTGACTGGGCGTAACAAACATCGAGTTACTGACTTACTACTGATATAGAGCAACCGGCGTGCCACGCATTCGTCTCAGCAATTATATAGCGCAAACCGTACTGGCTGACTGGGCGTAAAACATCAGGTTACTTACTTACTACTGATATAGAGCAACAGGGGTGCCACCCATTTGTTTCACGAGAGCAAACCGTACGGGCTGACTGGGCGTAAAACATCAGGTTACTTACTTACTACTGATATAGAGCAACAGGGGTGCCACCCATTTGTTTCACGAGAGCAAACCATACTGGCTGACTGGGCGTAAAACATCGAGTTACTTACTTACTGCTGATATAGAGCAACAGGGGTGCCACCCATTTGTTTCACGAGAGCAAACCGTACTGGCTGACTGGGCGTAAAACATCGAGTTACTGACTTACTACTGATATAGAGCAACAGGGGTGCCACCCATTTGTTTCACGAGAGCAAACCGTATTGGCTGACTGGGCGTAAAACATCAAGCTACTTACTTACTACTGATATAGAGCAACAGGGGTGCCACCCATTTGTTTCACGAGAGCAAACCGTACTGGCTGACTGGGCGTAAAACATCGAGTTACTGACTTACTACTGATATAGTGCAACAGGGGTGCCACCCATTTGTTTCACGAGAGCAAACCGTACTGGCTGACTGGGCGTAAAACATCGAGTTACTGACTTACTACTGATATAGAGCAACCGGCGTACCTCTGTTGGTGGTGCTTCAGCACACGCCAGATGCAGAGACGACTTTCCCTCGCCATCGTCTGTCACGCCGGTGCCACCATGGGGAAACGAAGTGGTGGGCGGGCGTCTTCGTTACAGATGGCTTTTAAATTGCCACAAGGCTGTCAGACGAGACGGTAGTTTTAATGGTCCTTTGCCACACGGCTGACAGACGACACGGTAGTTCGAACTCATAATCGGATTTCCTCCTCCACCTCTTCTTCTTTAAAGAGAAAACGTTTTGTTAACCCGTCGACTGCTCTTATCACCTCATAATTTATCAAACCTTTTGGCAAATATTGGACGTGATAATTATGACCGCCTGCTTAAGATTAGGCTTCTCGTGCATTCCGGCATCGCCGTGATATAACCGTAATGGTTGACTGGGCGTAAAACACCAAGCTACTTACTTACTTACTCGTGCATTCCTGTGAGAAGTAACGTTTTCACAGTGAGAGACCAAATTGTTGTAGACACCAACCTTGGGAGGAAATTGCACCGTCGGCACAGTCTCTGGCAGGGAAAGGATTAAGGGGTCTGCACTGTTTCCAGCGACCAGGAGCCACTCGGTGTCGATTGCGACTGTCACTTTTAACTGACAGGTTGGGTGTGTGTGTGTGTGTGGGGGGGGGGGGGGGGGGGGGGGGGGGTGAAGATTCCTTCGGTGACACCACGGACTGACTAGTAATTTCTCTGCGAATGTCCTGAGGTGTATCATTGGCGGGAGCTGCCACAAGTATAATTTTTGTCGCGACAAGCCCGTGTTTGTCGCGACAAAAGTATGCTTGTCGCGTCAAACATATTTTTGTCGTGACAAAACCTCTTTTCTTTTCTTTTTTGTCGTGACAAAAACATAATTTTGTCGCGACAAAAAATGATACTTGTAGCAGCTCCCGCCAATGACACAGGTGTCCTTGATAGTCGCTGGTGATGTATGCCTGCACTCTTTGACTCTTTGTTTCCACCACAGTACTCGTGACTGCCTTCACCACGTGCAGGGATGGGGGTGGGTGGGGGGGAGGGGGGGAACCAGTCTCGAAATGATGACGGATGACTTATCTACGGCTGTAACACTGGGACTAACTACTGCTAGTAGTAGTGTTTATTTGCAGTCAACAGCGTGTCTGCGTGAACTGTCCTGGAAATGACGATGGATGGCTTCGTTGCTGGTCGCCATTTATTCTCTCTCTGTCTCTCTCTGTCTCTGTTTCTGTCTGTCTTTGTCTTTGTCTCTGTCTCTCTGTCTCTGTCTCTCTCTGTCTGTCTCTCTCTCTCTTCGCCCTGATGTAACCGCACTGGTTGACTGGGCGTAAAATACCAAATTACTTACTTGTGTGTGTGTGTGTGTGTGTGTGTGTGTGTGTGTGTGTGTGTCTCTCTCTCTCTCTCTCTCTCTCTCTCTCTCTCACTCACTCACTCACACACGCACACACACAATCCCCCCACCCCCCCCAGCCCCCCGCCTACCCCCCACCCCTTTCTCTCAGTCTCCACCCCCTACACACCCCAGTAATCACCGGTCAGCCAGTGAAGACGTCGTCAACGACGACGACAACCACCACCACCACAACAACAGCAACCGAAAACAAAAACAAAACAAAAAAACTTTGTTCGCTTCGGTCGTCGGCTTTTATCGAGCGTCGTGCAACACCGCCCCTCAGTCTGCGCCCGCAGCAAGACTGAGTTACCGGCAGGCAGCGAGCCGAGATCGGCGATAGATATATTTAAATTATTATGTCAGAAGCGGCTCCGCCTGAGCGGTGATGAGCAGATGCTGCCAGACCCCTTAACTGCAGCGTCGAGCGCGACCAGTGGCTGACCCGAGCAGGCCAGTTGCGTGGCGGCAGCGCTGTCGTCGGCGGCGGCGGCGGTGGTGGTGGCGGTGGTGGTGGTTGTGGCCGTGGTGGTGGTGGTGGTGACATGTACACACACACATCAAACCTGATTTAAATCGCCGTCGTCCTTCAGCTGGAGCAGGCCGAGCGCGACTCGACAGCTGGCAGAGACAGAGAGAGAAAGAGAGAGAGAGAGAGAGAGAAAGAGAGAGGGAGGGAGGGAGGGAGGGAGGAAGGACAGCTGTGCTTACCTCCGCTGGCGGCAACCGACGTGGAGACACGTACAACACGGATTAGAACGCGGCGAAACAAAAACGAAACAACTCGCTAGGAAGAAGGAGGCAACCAGGAGGACATCCGACAGACAGACAGACAACACAGCGCAACACGTGCAGCTCCAGCGTGCCAGCCGCGTCCACTTCTCCAGCCCCTGTCCCAGAGGTACCCTCCTCCTCCTCATCGTCGTCGTCGTCGGCATCGTCGCGTGGTCAGCGGCGTGTGCGCCGGCGTGGTCAGCTCAGTGGTCAGGCGCGCGGGGCGGGGCGGGGTTGGGCGTGGCGTGGTGAGGCGTGGCGAGGTGTGGCGTGGCGAGGTGTGGCGTGGCGTGGCGAGCGAGTGAGGGGCACGATGGACCTGTCGTGGAAGCAGCGGGAGAGCGGGGAGGTGGCGGACGAGGAGGAGGGGGCGCTGCGCGAGCGGGAGCAAGCCAGGTGGCTGCACAAGTTTTACCACGGGACCCCGCAGCCTTACCTGTCCTGGTGGCAGACCGCCCAGCGCCAGGTAACCGTGTCCTCCCGAACCCCCTTGTTCGTCGCACCGTCTCCATTGCTGCCTTCTGGTCCTGCTTCCTGTACTGACCACCCCTTCCGTCTTCCACCCCCCCTTCCTCTCTAGTCCTCCTTCCGTATTGACCCCCCCCCCCCCTTTCCTCTCTTGTCCTCCTTCCTGTACTGACCCGCACCCTTTCCTCTCTAGTCCTTCCTGTACTGACCCCCACCCCTTCCTCTCTAGTCCTTCCTGTACTGACCCCCACCCCTTCCTCTCTAGTCCTTCCTGTACTGACCCTGACCCCTTCCTCTCTAGTCCTTCCTGTACTGACCCTCACCCCTTCCTCTCTAGTCCTTCCTGTACTGACCCTCACCCCTTCCTCTCTAGTCCTTCCTGTACTGACCCTCACCCCTTCCTCTCTAGTCCTTCCTGTATTGACCCTCACCCATTCCTCTCTAGTCTTTCCTGTACTAACCCACCCATTCCCTTCCTCTCTAGTCCTCCTTCCGTATTGCCCCCCACCCCCTTCCTCTCTAGTCCTCCTTCCGTATTGCCCCCCCCCTTCCTCTCTAGTCCTCCTTCCGTATTGCCCCCTTCCTCTCTAGTCCTCCTTCCGTATTGCCCCCCTTCCTCTCTAGTCCTTCCGTATTGCCCCCCCCTTCCCTCTAGTCCTCCTTCATGCCCCCCCCCCCCCCCTTCCTCTCTAGTCCTCCTTCCGTATTGCCCCCCCCCCTTCCTCTCTAGTCCTCCTTCCGTATTGCCCCCCCCACCCCCCCACCCCCCGTTTCCTCTCTAGTCCTCCTTCCGTATTGCCCCCCCCTCCCCCTTCCTCTCTAGTCCTCCTTCCGTATTGCCCCCCCCTTCCTCTCTAGTCTCCTTCCGTATTGCCCCCCCCTTCCTCTCTAGTCCTCCTTCCGTATTGCCCCCCCTTCCTCTCTAGTCCTCCTTCCGTATTGCCCCCCCCCCCTTCCTCCCCCCTTCCTCTCTAGTCCTCCTTCCGTATTGCCCCCCCCTTCCTCTCAGTCCTCCTTCCGTATTGCCCCCCCCTTCCTCTCTAGTCCTCCTTCCGTATTGCCCCCCCTTCCTCTCTAGTCTCCTTCCGTATTGCCCCCCCCTACCCCCCTTTCCCCTCCTTCCTCTCTAGTCCTCCCTTCCGTATTGCCCCCCCTTCCTCTCTAGTCCTCCTTCCGTATTGCCCCCCCCCCCTCCTCTCTAGTCCTCCTTCCGTATTGCCCCCCCTCCCCCTCCTCTCTGTGCCTTCCTTTCCGTATTGCCCCCCCCCTCCTCCTATCCTCCTTCCGTTTGCCTCCCCTTCCTCCGCCCCTCCGTCCCCCCTTCCTCTCTAGTCCTCCTTCCGTATTGCCCCCCTTCCTCTCTAGTTCCTTCAGTATTGCCCCCCCCACCCCTTCCTCTCTAGTCCTCCTTCCGTATTGCCCCCTTCCCTCTAGTCCTCCTTCCGTTGCCCCCCTTCCTCTCTAGTCTCCTTCCGTATTGCCCCCCCGTTTCCTCTAGTCCTCCTTCCTGCACTGCCCCCCCTTCCCTCTAGTCCTTCCTGTACTGACTCCCCTTCCTTTCTAGTCCTCCG
>JABMCL010003293.1:260000-265000 GCA_018857735.1 Alviniconcha marisindica | reverse complement strand
AAATGCTAAACGGTCAACCGGAATTTTCACCTGGGAGTTCGTTCGATTGTGTGCCCCCGCGACGGGAGGCCTGGCTGTTTGTTTGATGTCTCCCTTCGTTCTGCACTCTTGGGGGGCTCTCATTTGGTTCCTCCTTCTTGTCTCCTTTCTTCTTCTAGATCTGACGCGCTTTTTGTCTTGTGATTTTTTTTCTTCTTCTTCTTCTTCTTCTTCTTCTTCTTCTTCTTCTTCTTCTTCTTCTTCTGCTAATGGCCCATTCTTCTGACTTTTGTTTTTTCTCTCCCGAAAATTTTCCAGTATTTTTCGTTCAGAGAGGCTTTTTCTGTACGGTTTTTGCTGAACAGCTGGGAGATGATGGTTAGTAGGGGGTCTGTACAGCTTGCTGCCATGTGACACAGGTATTTGCTTTCATGCATTTAGGTAATATTTGTTAACTTGTTTTATTGTCGCTGTGCATTTTTTAAATACTTTTCTTTAGTCCGGTATCGTTAAATCAGACGGAATGGTCGACGATACCAACATGCCTTATAATTATTGAATCAACACACAAGGGAGTTGATTAGCGCTTCAAATACGTAACACAAGTACAACAACAAAGACCCGAGTCACCTACGGTAACTCTCACATGGCATGCGTGTAAATACAAGGTACATAAACTCCACCAGAGGAACATCATCGTATTTTTTCTATTCAATTCAATTCAGTTTTGAAAAAATTAATCATCCCACAAGCGGCAATTTTGTTGTGGTCATTGCGGGCTCGTAAAATAATAATACACAAAGTTATGAGAACAATACAACAAACACAACACCACCAACAAAAGAGTCTTACTTTGACAAGGTAATATAATTAAAACAATTATGATTATTGCTGTTAACAAGGGCAATACTGAAGAGACTAACTTCGAAAAAATGTGTTTGATGCTTGTGTAGTACGTTTTTCATGTTTTTCGTTTTACATGTGCTTTTGATGCAAGTAAGCCTTTAACTGTGAGTCAAAAGACAAAATTAGTAATTATGTGCAGAATATTAGTAATTATGCGCACATAATTGTAATGAGTAATTTTGTCTTTTGACGTTAGTAAGCCGTTAACTGGGAGTCAAAAGACAAAACTAGTAATTATGTACATATAATTGTAATTATGTGCAGATACTTAGTAATTTTGTCTTTTGACGCTAGTATTAAGCTGCCGTATACACTCACACTGTAGTTCTCCGCTTCCTCTCCCTTTCTCGATTTATGAGAACCTCTCGGGTACATGTTGTTCCCTTCCAGTGGCCGAGAGGAGAGATGATAATAAATACTAATAATAGATCACTTTTGTATAGCACTGTTCTCTGGTGTACACAAACTCACTGCGCTTTACATTTCCAACATGTTTTAAGCTAAGTGAAAAAAAAAATGAAAAAAAAATCGAAGGTAACATGTTCAAGAAAGTAGTACATGTATGACAACTAACGATGTGTATACACACAAAAAAAAATGTACCTGTGCCGCATGGGAAGCAGCAGTACACACACACACACACACACACACACACACACACACACACACACACACACACACACACACACACACACATCTCATTATATTACTACCTACCCATAATTCCATCCCTCCCAGTCCCAGAACACCGTCATCCCCCCCCCCCCCCCCCCCCCCACCCCCCTTCCTCTTCCCCCACTCGCCCTGACAAACCTTTCGCAGTTGGCTGGTCGTTAACAATCCAGAATCAATGTCTATTGATTCTCTCTCTCTGTCTCTGTATGTCTGTCTGTCTGTCTGTCTGTCTGGATCGCCCTGATATAACCGTACAGGTTGACTGGGCGTAAAACACCAACTTACTACTACTACAACTACTACTGTCTGTCTGTCTTCCTGCCTGCCTGCCTGCCTGCCTGCCTGCCTGCCTGCCTGTCTGTCTGTCTGTGTCTCTGGCTCTGTCTCTCTCTGTCTCTTGTCTCTGTCTGTCTCTGTCTCTCTGTCTCTGTCTCTCTTTCTCTCTCTCTCCCGATCGACAGAGGTGTGATCGACGGTTTTCTTGGAGAAGAGAGACGGCTGTCGTCCGTCTCGCCAACGCCATCATTCGGTCCGACAGACAATCAGTCAATCAATAATATATCCTTAGTGCTACGTGTCAAGTAAAATATACATACACATGGGACGGTGCATGGTGTTGAGAGCATGCATGTCAAGTACAATATACATACACAGGGACTGAGGCATTGTGCTGAGAGCATTCCTAATCATACACACACTCACAATAACATTAACAGGTTAAAAATGTATATACTATAATAATACACTCGAGGCATGGTTCTGACAGCATTGCTAATCATACACACACTCACAATAACATTAACAGGTTAACAATAATAACAATAATATTAACAGGTTAACAGTGTATAATACTATAATAATACACTCGAGGCATGGCGTTGAGAGCATTCACGATCACACACACATTCACAATAACATTAACAGGTTAAAAATGTATATGCTATAATAATACACTCGAGGCATTGTTTTGACAGCATTGCTAATCATACACACATTCACAATAGCATTAACAGGTTCAAAATGTATATACTATAATAATACACTCGAGGCATGGTTTTGACAGCATTCCTGATCATACACACACTCAATAACATTGGCCCTGATATAACCGTAATGGTTGACTGGGCGTAAAACACCAAATTACTGCACAATAACATTAACAGGTTAACAATGCATATAATATAATGATACGCTCGAGACATGGTGTTGAGAGCATTCCGAATCACACACACACAATAGCATCAATAGGTTAACAATGTGTATATTACGATAATAATACGCTCGAGGCATTGTGTTGACAGCATTCCGAATCATACACACACTCACAATAACATTAACAGGTTAACAATAATAATACGCTCGAGACATGGTGTTGAGAGCATTCCTGGTCATACACACATTCACAATAACAGTAACGGGTCAAAAATGTATATGCTATAATAATACATTCGAGGCATGGTTTTGACAGCATTGCTAATCATACACACACTCACAATAGCATTAACAGGTTAAAAATATATATACTATAATAATACACTTGAGGCATGGTTTTAACAGCATTCCTAATCATACACTCACAATAGAATTAACAGGTTAAAAATGTATATACTATAATAATACACTCGAGGCATAGTTTTGACAGCATTGCTAATCATACACACACTCACAATAACATTAACAGGTTAACAATAACATTAACAGGTTAACAATGTATAATACTATAATGATACGCTCGAGACATGGTGTTGAGAGCATTCCGAATCATACACCCACCCACAATAGCATTAACAGGTTAACAGTGTGTATATTATGATAATAATACGCTCGAGGCATTGTGTTGACAGCATTCCGAATCATACACACACTCACAATAACATTAACAGGTTAACAATAATAATAATACGCTCGAGACGTGGTGTTGAGAGCATTCCTGATCATACACACACTCAAGTAACGTTAACCGGTTAACAATGTATACATCATGGTAATAATACGCTCGACGCTTGTCCGCACACGCTGTACGGAGTTGGGTCGCCATTTGACAGTGTTAATAGAACGGCAGCTGCAATCGCACACTGCGGTCAGGCTTCGCAGGGTCTCTCGGGCGACATTACGATCGGTCGATACTGTCATTAGCGGGGTCAGGGATTGCCGTGGCCGCTTACGTCGGCGTCCACATAAGCAAGCTGTAGCTAACTTAGTAGCCAACTTACTGCACAGTCCACGAGTCTGTGGCTGCTGTGGCTGCTTGACCGGTGGTCATTATCATAACTGCAGGCGCTGCTGCAGGGCACAAACCAATAAAGTAAGGTAAACATGGTGCTTAACGTCCACAGAAACCATAAGGCTTATTAGGGACGGGGAGATGGAGGGAAGGGGGCATGGAGGTGATGATGATGATGTAGAGCTTCATGTCCTCGGATGTCGGGTTGACATATTAGGGACAAACTGTGACCAATGCATAAGCATGGTTCAGTGTTGCTTTGCGTCCACAGAAACCATAAGGCTCATTAGGACGGGGGAGCCCAGGACGGCCACCTCGATTTTCTCATAGCTCCTGAGCTCTGGTATGGAGGTGGGGGGGGGGGGGGGGGGGGGGGGAGAGAGATTATATACCTACCGCTACACTGTCACCACCAGAATGACTTCGCATTATGGTGGGCAGCGATGAGAGCCATTTTAATGTTTCATAATTGTGAGGGACAAAGTCACAAGACAGTGTCCACAGACCAAAACTTTTGAAGAGAATGGAGAGCCGAAGCGGATTCGAACCGAAGTCCCTCTGCTTACCAGCCTAACACCTTACCGCTAGGCCAAACCGGCTCACACACAAACCAATCCGTGTAGTACGGTACGTAAACCGCTGTGGTCACGTTGAGCGTGGTCAGAGTTCAGGAACTGTGCGAAAGTCGAGGTGGCCGTCCTGGGCTCCCCGTCCTAATGAGCCTTATGGTTTCTGCGGGCGTAATGCAACATTGAACCATGCTCACGCATGGTCACAGTTTGTCCTTAATATGTCAACCCGACATCCGAGGACATTAAACTCTACATCATCATCGTTGAGCGAGGCTGCCTCCCTGACACAGCTAGCAGAATAGTAGGCTAACACAGTTCTAAGTACGCTGCTTTGAAACAAGGCCATTGGATTAGACTAGACCCCTCTGTCATTGCTGGCGGTGTAATAGCACAGAAGAACATTAAAACTGAGGCAAGTCCATTCAGCTAGACTGGCAGAATAATAACGCAGAAGAACATTGCTTTGAAACAAGTCCATTGAGTTAGACTAGACCCCTTTGCTATTGCTGGCGGTATAATAACACAGAAGAACATTGAATTAAGACAAGTCCATTCAGCTGGACAAATGTGTGACACTACTTTTAGAAAGGTAACGCAGAAGAACATTGCTTTGAAGCAAGTCCATTCAAAAATAGACCCCTGTG
>JABMCL010003293.1:247500-255000 GCA_018857735.1 Alviniconcha marisindica | reverse complement strand
TGGACGTCCTGGGCTCCCGTCCCTAATAAACCTACGGTTTCTGTGGACGTAAAGCATAGTTCAGGAGCTGTGTGAAAGTCGAGGTGGACGTCCTGGGCTCCCGTCCCTAATAAACCTACGGTTTCTGTGGACGTAAAGCATAGTTCAGGAGCTGTGTAAAAATCGAGGTGGACGTCCTGGGCTCCCGTCCCTAATAAGCCTGCGGTTTCTGTGGACGTAAAGCGACACTTCAACTTCAACCTTTGGCTGCAGAGCTCAAGAGCTGTGTGAAAGTCGAGGTGGACGTCCTGGGCTCCCGTCCCTACTAAGCCTGCGGTTTCTGTGGACGTAAAACAACAGTCAATCAACCGTTGGCTGCTGGAGCGTAGCCGAGGGCTTGAGTGTTTTCACATTTACATCTTGTGACGCCTCCTTCAGCGTGCATGTAATTATATTTCTTGTCCACTTAGGATGCAGCACCAGTCTCTTCACGTGTTTGTTTGATTCGGAGCCATCCTGTGGCAGTGCAGTGCCGCCGTGCATGCAGTGTAGTACGTGGATGTCGACACAAAGTAGGTTTGTTGCTTGGCGAGGAAACGTAAAACTTAACCGGAGTACATGCAGTTTTTTCACGTGACTGGACTGTGATGAGCTGTAAAGGAGAGCCGAGAAACCCGAACCTCAGAGCTGTGCGTGGCTGTGCCAAATGTAGCAGAAACCAGTCCAAAGTACGAGGACTGAACTCTTTGATTATTACTGGTGTGATTGGGTGAAAGAGCAGCAGTGGCCGACTCGGAGCACTTGAAGATTAACTAACAGTGCTGATTGTTTAAGTTGAGGACGGGTGAAAAAGCACCCAAGAGCGCTTGGACTAACTTATTAACGAATTTATGAGCTGACGAAAGAGAAACCAAAATCAACCCAAACACTTGGACACTAGCTGACTGGAATTGATGAACTGGAGAAAGAGCAGCCAGAGTCAACCCAAGGCACTCGGACCAGCTTTGCGAATGATCGAATTCGTAAACTGGTCAAAGAGCAGCCCAAGTCAACCCAAAGCACATATTTACAAACTGATCAAAGACCAGCCCAAGTCAACCCAGAATATTGTAAGTGACTTTAAGGAGTATTGAAAGTTTGAAATAGTGAAACAGCAGCCAAAGTCAACCCAACGCACTTGGACTAACTTTGCGAATTATCGAATTTACTGACTGGTCAAAGAGCAGCCCAAGTCAACCCAGACGACTTTGACTGACTTTGCTGACTGTGGAAATTCTGAACAGCTGAAATAGCCAAAGTCAACCCAAAGCACGTGGACTAACTTTGCTGCTTATTGAAATTTTGAGAAAAGTAGCCAGAGTCAACCGAAGCATTTGGACTGTCTTTGCTAATTGTTGAATTTATAAATCGGTCAAAGAGTAGCCCAAGTCAACCCAAAACATTTTGACTGACCTTGCTGATTATTGGAATTTTGATTTTGTGAAAGAGCAGCCAAAGTCAACCCAAAGCACTTGGACCAGCTTTGCTGATTACTGGAATTTTAAATTGGCGAAAGAGCAGCCAAACTACCCAAAGCACTTTGACCAACTTTACGAATGATCGAATTTATAAACCGGCCAAAGAGCAGCCGAAGTCAGCCCAAAGCACTTGGGCCAACTTGGCTAACTATTGAATCTATAAACTGGCGAAAGAGCAGCTAAAGTAAACCCAGAGCACTTGGACTAGCTTTGCTAATTATCGAATTTATAAACTGGCGAAAGAGCAGCCAGTTAACCCAAAGCACTTGGACCAACTTTTCTGATTATTGGAATTTGTGAACTGGGGAAAGAGCAGCCAATATTAAGCCCAGGCATTCGGACCCACTTTGCTGATTATTGGAATTTGTGAACTGGCTAAAGAGCAGCTAATAAACCGAAGCACTTAGACTGGTTTTGATAGCTGTTGAAGTTGTGAATGGATGGAGAAGCAAGCAGTGAAACTGGGGGGGAGATTTTACGTGAGAGAAATGCCGAGTTGATTATGGACAACCCTCTTGCCTTGGATTACCGTAAACGGGTGCCGGGGAAGTTGTTGCTGATGTATCGCCAGTCCAACGCTTTGGCTGTGCTGGGTAAACGCCAGGTATATTTGTTTCAGTAAAGTGTCCAGTAGAAACTACACACACTGCATCTCGAGTCATTCAGCAAAATCCGGTCTTCCAAAACAAACTACCCCCCCCCCCTGTCTTTTTGTTGTTGTTGTTGTTGTATTGTTTGTGTGTGTGTGTGTGTGTGTGTGTGTGTGTGTGTGTGGAGAGAGAGAGAGAGAGAGAGAGAGAGAGAGAGAGAGAGAGAGAGAGAGAGAGAGAGAGAAGAGTGTGTGTGTATGTGAGTGTGTGTGTGTGTGTGTGTGTGTGTGTGTGTGTGTGTGTGCATCATTTTTTCCTTATTCCATTTTCTCTTTCTTTTCCTCGTGTGCAGTTTCTGTACTGCTCGAAGTCAGTGACCTCAGCCCCTTTCACTTTCATTTGAAAGTACTTCGATAAACCATTTTCATAATTAATTCAGTTTAATCACTGAGTATTTGAACAGTGCGGGCCTCGCAAATGCTTATAGCTATTGAGGCCTGTACCATTTCACTGTATTCAGCTTCAGTGTGCGCTTACAAGTTCCACTCGTCTACCAGCCCTTACCGCTCTCACTTGAAAGTTACTGAATGAGACACTACCATGCATTGTGCAATTTTTACCGCTGTCTGTGACAACAGTAAAACATAAGGCAGGCCCATCAAGACATGATTTAACTTTTTGATCGTGATCTTGACCTTGATCACTTTGGTGTACGCTGCGTCCTGTTTTAAGTAATAATACAAGACATGGTTTAGCTTTTTGACCTCGATCACTTTGGTGTACGCTGTGACCTGTTTCAAGCTATAATAATGCAGGCCCATCAAGACAAGCTTGTTTTACAGATTGTCCCTGATATGCTCTTTAGCACCACCTCTAGTTTCAACAACAAACCTGTATCATCGCAGACGACCACATGAAAGAGTCATTCCCGCTCACAAAACAGAACTATATGCAAATTCATTCATTCCGTCAACTACCCAACTGTGGAACACATTACCTCAAACTATACAAACAATTAGCCTGCTGAAAAAATATTTGTCATGCTAATATTTTTTAACGAATGACACTGTGGTTCCTATATATTATTATTTTGGTTCTAGAAAGGAACAAGTTGAGCATTGTAGACTTCGACTTGCTATTAGCGATTTAAATTATGACTTATTCAGACGCCACCTGTTAGAAGACCCTATATGTTCATGCGGATATACAGCAGAAACATCAGAGCATTTCCTACTACATTGTCCCCTTTATAATAGTATTAGAAATAAAACCATTGATAAACTAGATGAGAACGAAAGAAATATCAATACACTTCTGTTTGGAAACGACCAGCTACATTTAGAAACTAATGAGAAAATATTTGCTATAGTCCACGACTTTTTGCGCCAAACCGACCGCTTGTAAATCTGTAAAAGACTGCCAAAATTTGTTTATGATACAAGCGAAGAAGTACACGTTTTAATCCTCCCCCTCTCTCTGTCTCTCTCAGATCAATAATTATGACAACATCACTAGACCATTCGGTTAGTTATTTGCTTTTTTAACCCCACCCCCTCCTCCTGTTTTGTTGTGTTTTTTTTGTTTGTTTTGTTTTGTTTGCTTGTTTGTTTTGTTGTCATTTTGGTCTTTGTTGGTTTTGTTGCCTCTGATGTTTTGACAACAATTTGCCATCTTGCCATCGTAAATGTCTGTGTGATTATCATGTTATCTATAGGTAACACTCAAATAAGCATATTGCTTTTGTGTTTCCTGTACTTATTTGTTGAGCTTATGATTACGAGTAAAATTTTGTTTAAACCAAACATGGTGATTAACGTCCACAGAAACCATGAGGCTTATTAGGGACGGGGGGAAGGGGGTATGGAGTGGGGTGTGGAGGGGGGGGGGGGGGGGGGGAGATTATATATCTATCGCTTCACTGTCACCACCAGGATGAATTCTGCATTAAGGTGGGCAGCGATGAGTCATTTTAATGTTTCATAATTGTGAGGGGCAAAGTCACAAGACAGTGTCCACAGACCACAACCTTTGAAGAGAAAGGAGAGCCGACGCAGATTCGAACCGAGGTCCTTCTGCTTACCAGCCTAACGCCATACCGCTAGGCCAAACCAGCTCACACAGGCGATAGGCGTTGCAAGCGCTTTATAAATGTCTTTCACGTCACATAACACTGCATCACAGCGATCCATGGACGTACTGACTCGCGCAGACACATGCACGTGCAGCTAGTGAAACAGTACCCCTTCACGCATGTAGGTTACCTGGTGGGGTTAATAGTCGTGGCTACGAGTAGGTATAACTAATGTGTTCTGAAGGTCATGTCCAAACTCCAAGCACTGGTTTACGACATCCTTCCTTCTTGCCGGAAAGCGATGCTCGGAGTGTGGGTCATGTCATGTCAGGGCTGGAACACATTGATGGATAATTGGTTATTAACGGCCAGTCAACCATGACGGCAAACTCCAAGCACCGGTTTACGGCACCCTTCCTTCAGTTTGGAGGAGGGAGCCGGAAAGCGATGCTCGGAGTGTGCCATGACGGTTATATCAGGTTAAGTTATATCAGTTTGACGCCCAGTCAACCATTACGGTTATATCAGGGCGACTGGGAAACACATTTGATCAACAACATACGCTGCTTCATGAAAATAAGTCGAAGTCCAGCTATGTTAAATCAAAGATAAACGTCGTCATTATTCAATAACCCTTCTGATGATAACATGGCTTCGGGGCGGGTGGTGGCGGGAGGGAGGAGGTATGGGGGTGGGGTGGTTCAATTACTCTCTATTTTAACTGTTGGGGGAGTATGGTATGTATGGTCTTTATACACAGTAAAGTAAATGAAAATAAGGCAGTATGTCCTACCATCCAGCATAGACTTACCTCTCTCTCTGTCTCTCACTCTCTTTTTCTGCCTCTCTCTTTCTGTCTCTCTCTCTCTCTCTCCCCCCCCCCCCCCCCTCTCTCTCTCTCACACACTGTCTGTCTGTCTGTCTGTCTGTCTGTCTGTCTGTCTGTCTGCTTCTCTCTCTCTCTCTCTCTCTCTCTCTCTCTCTCTCTCTCTCTCTCTCTCTCTCTCTCTCTCTCTATAACATATGTAACTATATATATTATATAACAACAGTCCAAGCATGTCCTGGATTCAAAAACTTGTATTCCAAATGTTCGCCCATGAGGGCTTTGTCAAGGCCTGCCCGGTCGGCTGGATTCATACGACACGCAATATATATATATGCCTAATCGTCGTTATCTGTAGAATCATCACACGATCACACGATCACAACAAATACCCGAGTCTCCTACTGAGCTGGCATGCGATTAAGTACAAGGTGCAGAAATTGTGTAATTTTCTGGAATAATGTGGTTTAATTTTCTGGGATAATGCGGTGTAATTTTCTGGAAAACAAATATGATGTAATTTTCTGGCATAATGTGGTTTAATTCTCTGGAAAAATGTGTAATTTTCTGAAATAATGTGGTTTTATTTCCTGGGATAATGTGGGTTCATTTTCTTGAGGGAAAAATAATTAAAATTAAGTGATTAAATTTTCCTTCGCTTTTGCTGTGGTCGTTGCCTGTGCTGACAGCTACACCAGAGACTCGACAACAGAAATATTTACGGTCGCTGGTTCACACCCAGTCACGTTGCACGTCTGTGAGGAAACACGATCGCTTGCATGCACTTAGGAGTTTGTTGGCGTGCAAATTCCGCAGTTTTGTTTGTCGGCAAGCGTTTCTCGCGCTATTTGTCGACTACGGAGCGCCTGCGAACGCTTCTCGGAAGTTTCCCGCTCAGTGATCCGATGAGAGTGAGGTCACTCGCAGTTCGTGTGCTCTTGGCGAGAGCGGAGAGCTCAGCCGATTTGGATCCCTTCGTGTAGCCTCGGCTTTGAACCCAACAAGGACAGACACAGGCAAGGAAAGGAACACGGATTTGTGTGCGTTTGTTTCAGTGCGTGCAAGGAGTGTCACGATTGTTGTCATCTTGTGCACTCGGTTTGGGGGGCTGGCTGAGCTGGAAGGGAGGGAGATACTCGGATAACGATACTTAGGCGACATGTACTGTAGAGTGGGTTTTAATTTTAACACCTTTGATAGCAATACTTGCAAGGAGTCACATCTTTCCCAAGCGAGCGCGACCTTTATTTTCCCCACCCAGGAATTCCTTCCGATCTGTAACATTCAGCCATGCTTCTTCTCTTTCTTTTTTTCTTTTTTCTTTTTTTTTTTGACACAGAACTTGAGCAAAACCCCTACTCCCCTAGCTTTGAAACTTTGTGCTGGTCGATAAAAATAATAATTCCGTTCTGGCCAGGGTGGATTAACGCACTCACTCGGAAGAATTGAAAGGGGCCGGAAGTCGTTGCTTTGCGCTGCATTTGTTGTTGGTGCTTAACGTCTACAGAAACCATAAGGCTTATTAGGAACGGGGAGAAGGGGAAGAGGGAGATTATATACCAATCGCTACGCTGTCACCACCAGGATGATTCCTGCATTAAGATGTGCAGCGATGGGAGCCATTTTAATGTTTCAGTAGGAAGTGACGGACAAAGTCACAAGACAGTGTCCACAAACCACAACCTTTTTGAAGAGAAAGGAGAGCCGAAGCGGTATCGAACCGAGATCCTTCCGCTTAGCAGCCTACCGCCTTACCGTTAGGCCAAACCGGCTCACTTGTTGGTGTTGTTGTTGTTGTTGTTGATTGCTTTTAAATAGCGCTGTTCTCGGCTCTCGAGCAGACTCACTGCGCTCGCATGTGATTCTACACGAGTGACTAGCTTTTTACAGCGCGTTTTGGATAGCCACCGAAGTGGTGTACTTACAGCGCTGGCATGGCTGGTGGCGCATGAAACTGCCGCCGTCTCGGCGCGTTCTCTGTGCACCATACAACCATGCACCATGTCACTTCATGCAAAGCCACATACGTAAGGTGTATGCGTGTTTAGCGGCCACCTGCCACCTGCACTTTTGGAAGAATGACCGGGATCTTTTGCGTGCTACTGCGGTAACACGGGGTGGAACGGATACCGAAATAAGAGTCAGCACAGAAAGTTGACCCTGGAGAAGAAAACTCTCCGCCGCTCCTGCAGGGATTCGAACCCGCGACCTTTCAATCACGAGTCCGACGCTCTAACCACTGAGCCATCCCTCTCCCCGGAGTCCTTGTACTTAGGTGACCAGTGATTGACTGGAGAATAATGATTTGCACTGGTTACCAGTCGAGCGCAGACTAGAATACAAGACTGCGACAGTCTGCTGCAGCGTAAACGCTTCCACTGCTCTTCTTTGCCTTTCTGACCTCTTGAACTGTTCATTCCATCACACACTCTCCGCTCCTCTGCTGATAGTCGCATGTTCTTCTGATAATCGCATGTTTCGTATTCCAAAACAGACGCATGGCATTTCAAGGACAGC
>JABMCL010003293.1:197500-242500 GCA_018857735.1 Alviniconcha marisindica | reverse complement strand
ATTGATCCTCTCCGTGTGAAGTGATTATGGTTTTGGCTCCTGTGTGTGTGTGTGTGGTGTGTGTGTGTGTGTGTGTGTGTGTGTGTGTGTGAGTGTGTGTGTGTGTGTGTGTGTGTGTGTGTGTGTGTGTGTGTGTGTGTGTGTGTGTGTTTAGCGAAGTGGTATGGGCAGAGTGTATAGTTATGTTCCCGTTCAGTTCGCTAGTACTGAAACTAGTAGTAGCAGAACAACACACAAGAGCTGCAGCATTTCTGGGAGGTGGGAAGAAAGAGAGAGAGACAGAGACAGACAGACAGACACGGAGAGAGAAACAGAGAGAGAGAGCTAACAGCTAAGTGGAAACAAACAATAAGCCGGTTAACACTGAGTATGTGGAGCTAAGTACGCAGCTTACTATAATACCAGTTGAGAGAGAGAGAGAGGAGAGAGAGAGAGAGAGGGGGGAGGGGGGGGGAGAGAGGCAGGCAGGCAGACAGACAGAGGCCTAACAGCTGAGTGGAAACAAACCGTAAGCCTGTTGATGCGGAGTATCTGAAGCTAAGCTAAGCAGGCAGCTTGCTATCACGCGAACTGTCCCCAGCTTTTGAACCGCCGCTGTCCTTAGAGACCGTCGTCAGTGCAGTGTTGATCGCCGAGTCGTCTCCAAACAAACAGACTGGCAGGGGGACCGTCATCCCCAGGAAGCGATGGGAGATGAAGACTACTACACCGTCACCGCCACAACGACTCTGCCTCAGGCGGTATGCAGTCCCCCCCCCCCCTTTAAAAAAGAAAGAAAAAAGTTTTCGTCACTTTTTCCATTATTGTAGCCTCAGTCATCCGTTTGATTGCGCGCGTCATCCGTGTGTTTCCACGTCACCGCCTGTTGTATGTGTTAGGCCTTCTCGGGTCGAAAAGGGAGCGGGGATAGGTAGCTCAGCGGTTAGAGGAAAGGTAGCTCAGTGGTTAGAGCGCCGGACTCGTGATCGAAAGGTCGCGGGTTCGAGTCCCGGCGGGAGCGGTTGGGGATTTGTTTTTTGTTTTTGTTTTTTCTCGTGGGTCAACTTTCTGTGTTGACGCTTATTTCGGTCTCCGTTCCGTTCCACTTCCGTCTTTACCTCAGTAGCACGTAAAAGATCCCGGTCATTCTGCCAAAAGTGAAAGTGGCAGGTTACAGCTAAACACGCATGCACCCGACGTGTGTGGCTTTGCATGAAGTGACATGATTGGTTGCATGGTTGTATGGTGTACACAGAACGCGCCGAAATGTCAGCAATTTCACGCCGTGTCACCATCCATGTAACAACCCCAAAACCATGGACCTGTATCTACATATAGGTCCATGCCCAAAACGCTGTAAGCACACTACCTCGGTGGATATTCGAAAACGCTCTATAAAATGCTACAGTCACTCATTTAAAATCACATGCGACAAAAACGCAGTGTTAGTTGGTACTTTAACCTCAGTCACAAAAGCGTGGCGAGTCTGCTCGAGAGCGGAGAATAGCGCTATACATAAAAGCGATCATCAACGGTGGACATGGGATTTTTAACGGGAGCAACGATCTTTGTGTGTGTGTGCTGTGCACACGAAGGCGAGACAAGTGTTGACTCAGGAGAATGGGGGGGGGGGTGTTCCTTTACCTCTATCGCATCTAGGAGTCGAACACGGCCGTCGGATCTGCAGTCCAGCGCCTTGGCCAACCGGCCACAAACTTGCAACGGTTTTCGTTAACTGAGGCAGGGGGGCACGGACGCAGAACTGTGTCCATGAACCGCAGCAGTTTGTGAAGAGAGAAAGGCGAACCGAAGCGGGTTCAAACCTGGGTTAATCTGCTTTCCGACCGGGCGCCTCACCACTCGGCCAAACCAGCTCACGCCGGAAGAGACCAGAGAAGGTAGGAAGGTCTAAATATAGCCACGGTCGAGGACGACATTTCCGGCAAAACATTCGGTCGTTTGCGGCCTAGCGCGCACCATTTTTTCTTTCTTTCTTTCTTTCTTTTTTTCTTTTGAACGCGCCGTGGAAACCCCGCAGCGTTTTACGCGACTGAGTGTAAGAGAACTTGTTGACGAGGCGGAATAAACAGTCATAATTATTGGAATTGACGTAGTCCCGTTCCTGTGTTGAATTCCAAAGATAACCCTCGTCCCGCTCAAGACGCGCTGATTGGATGCCCCAGGGCGTAAGAGGATTCTTCAGGGCTAAGCCTAGAGGATAGAGACGGCTCGAATTTCATTAGTGTCTACAACTGTCAGCCATTTCGTCAATTGATACAGCTGCGGTTCACATGCACCGATTTGGGCAGGTGAGGCCTTCTTAAAGCTTACTACACCGTGGAGGTTTCCGTGAGGTGAATTCGGTGGATTGTGAGTCGTGTGTGTGTGTGTGTGTGTGTGTGTGTGTGTGTGTGTGTGTGTGTGTCCGCGCGCGCAAAAATTTGCTGATTACACGAGAGCAGAGATCAAACCGCTGCCAACTATTTTCTGTTAATTTACAGAACATTACGTCACCTGTTCCTGGTCACTGTTTTCTCTTCAGTTCAGTTGTGAAAAATGTAAACTCATGAAACCAACCTTCCATACCGAAGACACTATCAGACCATGGATCATACGGAGAGCACCTCTGCTGGTAGTTTCCGGCTGTGTGGTAAATGAGGAGAGATCCCTTACCCGCGGTTTCCCGTTTTGTGGGAAGTGAGGAGAGATCCCTTTCCCGCGGTTTCCCGTTTTGTGGGAAGTGAGGAGAGATCCCTGACCCGCGGTTTCCCATTTTGTGGGAAGTGAGGAGAGATCCCTTACCCGCAGCTTCCCGTTTTGTGGGAAGTGAGGAGAGATCCCTTACCCGCAGCTTCCCGTTTTGTGGGAAGTGAGGAGAGATCCCTTACCCGCAGCTTCCCGTTTTGTGGGAAGCGAGGAGAGATCCCTTACCTGGGGTTTCCCGTTTTGTGGGAAGTGAGGAGAGATCCCTTACCCGCGGCTTCCCGTTTTGTGGGAAGTGAGGAGAGATCCCTTACCCGCAGTTTCCGGCTGTGTGGGAAGTGAGGAGAGATCCTTTACCCGCGGTTTCCGGCTGTGTGGTTAGTGAGGAGAGATCCCTTACCCGTGGTTTCCCGTTTTGTGGGAAGTGAGGAGAGATCCCTTACCCGCGGCTTCCCGTTTTGTGGGAAGTGAGGAGAGATTCCTTACCCGCGGCTTCCCGTTTTGTGGGAAGTGAGGAGAGATCCTTACCCGCGGTTTCCGGCTGTGTGGTTAGTGAGGAGAGATCCCTTACCCGTGGTTTCCCGTTTTGTGGGAAGTGAGGAGAGATCCCTTACCCGCAGCTTCCCGTTTTGTGGGAAGTGAGGAGAGATTCCTTACCCGCGGTTTCCGGCTGTGTGGGAAGTGAGGAGAGATCCCTAACCCGCGGTTTCCGGCTGTGTGGGAAGCGAGGAGAGATCCTTTACCCGCGGTTTCCGGCTGTGTGGGAAGTGAGGAGAGATCCCTTACCCGCGGTTTCCCGTTTTGTGGGAAGTGAGGAGAGATCCCTTACCCGCGGTTTCCCGCTCTGTGGGAAGTGAGGCCGCCGGCAATGGATTTTTATCCCAGAGTCAACCTCCAGTGCAGACTCTCACTGTGTCCTTACAGCCTCCGTATCCCAAACAATAATAATAATAATAATAATGTACATTTGTCCTGCGCTTATCAACGCCCTGAGCGCTCACATGATACATATTAACCTAATTACGATATTCTATACACATGTAGAGCGCAGTCCTACCAAACAAACACTGTTGGGTCACACGCACCCCCCCCCCCCCTGGAAACACACACACACTTGCTTTTGTGTTTCCTGTACTTATTTGTTGAGCTTATGACTACGATGAATGAATAAAATTTTGTTTAAACCAAACACACACACGCGACTGTAGCAAAAACTGGGTACTGATACTAGTCGGGATGAAAATACTGTGAGAACAGGAAGGTTTTCAGTTTGGCTTTAAAAGATGAAAGGGTTGAGCAGTGTCTAAGGTCTTGTGGGAGTGAATTCCAAATGTGGGGTCCAAAGCAAGAGAAGGTGCGAAAGCCATGAGTCTTGCGTTTGTATTGTTGGATTTTCAGCATGCAGGTGTCAGAAGAAGAGCGTAGTGTACGAGACGGAGTGTAGACATGTAACACTTTGTGCGTGTCCAAGTCAATTGCCTCTGTGAGTGTGTGTGTTTTGTTGTTGTTGTTGTTGTTGTTGTTGTTGGTGGTGGTGGTGGTGGTGGTGGTTGTGTGTGTGTGTGTGTGTGTGTGTGTGTGTGTGTGTGTGTGTGTGTGTGTGTGTGTGTATCCGTCCGTCCGTCCGTCCGTCCGTCTGGGGAGACATGTGCTGAGCCCGCTTTTCACGAGAGAATTTGTTGTCCACGGAGGCGAGTAGGTCTATTAAGGACGGGGATTGCACGCGGCCGGTCATGTTTTTATATAGGCGGTGAGGTCATACGTCAGTCGCACGGGCGGATTGTACCGGCATTTTAGGTAAATTGCTTGCTGTCGTTGTCGTCGGGGTCTCTGTCACAGTGGGTTCGGCGAACCCTCCGAGTTGGAGCCTGAGCTGCTCCGCGATCGATCTTGTCTGCATGCTGACCGCGGCACGTGTCAATCGTTGGGTACGTGCCGGCTTATGTCCCGAAACTAGCCCTGTTGCAGCGTCACCAATTTAACTGTTTCACTGCTATGCCTGCCGCGCCGTCACTCGGAAAACGGTCAATAAAAAAGTTTTATACCTATCGCTACACTGTCACCACCGGAATGACTTCTGCATTAAGGTGGGTAGAGATGAGAACCATTTGAATGTTTCGTAATTGTGAGGGACAAAGTCACAAGACAGTGTCCGCAAACCACAACTTTTGAAGAGAAAGGAGAGCCGAAGGGGATTTCAACCGAGGTCCCTCTGCTTACCAGCCAAACGCCTTACCGCTAGGCCAATCCGGCTCACGAATGACATGCACCCAATAGGCTCTTTATGGAGTAACCCCCCCCCCCCCTCTCCTCCCTTAAGCCCGTTCTTAACAGGGCGAATGTTTGTTCGCCGAACATACTTCGGACACTTCGACGAACTATGATTCGTTTCTTAATTGAACTTTTAGTTCACCGAACATGGTTCGGACAGTCCAAACTTTACTGCGTTCTCAACTGGCTTGTAATGAGATGCAAGCTTCGGCCCGATCTTGCGGCAGACGCGCAGCAGACAGCGTGATAAAAAATGAGAACGGAGTAAAGTTTGGACTGTCTGAACCATATTCGGCGAACTAAAAGTTCAATTAAGAAACGAATCATAGTTCGTCGAAGTGTCCGAAGTATGTTCGGCGAACAAACATTCGCCCAGTTAAGAACGGGCTTAACACTACATGTCATTCCAACCATAGTCGAATAAGGGTAATGTGATCCTATTATTCATTCCAGGGGAAGAAAAGATAGGAGAAAGAAAAAAAAAAGATAAGAAAAAAAGATAAGAAAAAAAAAGAGGGAAAAAAAGAAGAAGTCATCGGCAGAAGATATTTTTAGCATGTCGGGGAGCATCAGCGTTTGCACCTGGTACTTCCCCACGCCCCACGCGGGTTGTCATCCAGCGGAAACCATACGCCTACACGCAGATCTATCTTCGCTGCACACTCGGCGGACCCCGCTCCGCGACAGGACATTGGCTGATGGCCACCGCCTGTCGGCAGGCCTGGAACCTGATCACGAGCCACTCACTCTCAGACCCACACTCCGAGCACCGCTTTCCGGCACCTTGCTCCTTGAAGGAAGGATGTCGTAGACGGATGCTTGGAGTTTGTCTCAGACCTTGTATTGGCCAAAATCTAATGCTGTGCTGCAGCTGGACTCTTTCTCTCTTTCTGTCTCGCGCTGTCTCTGTCTGTCTGTCTCTCATTTTTTCTGTTTCTGTCTCTCTTTCTCACTCTCTGTTTCTCTCTTTCGCCCCCCCCCCCCCTTCTCCTTTCTCTGTCTCTGTCTCTCTGTTTCTCTGTCTCTTTCTGTTTCTCTCTCTGTCTCTGTCTGTCTGTCTGTCTGTCTGTGTCTCTGTCTGTCTGTCTGTCTGTCTGTCTGTCTGTCTGTCTGTCTGTCTGTCTCTCTCTCTCTCTCTCTCTCTCTCTCTCTCTCTCTCTCTCTCTCTCTCTCTCTCTCTCTCTCTCTCAGTTGTTACTGCTTTGATAAGTTCTCATCACTCCCCTCTCTTAACGTGCTAGCTGTCTCCTGAAGCTGCATAAATGTGCAGTTTGAACACCAGCTCTACCAGCTCGCTGGAGCAAAGACCTCATAAAATATGCTGTGTCCGTAAATAAAAAGAGGGTCAGCCACACACGGCCATCGCAGGCCCAAAAGAGAGAATGCATAAATGAATAAATAAACTTTGTTTTATTTTACTCCGGGGATAGTGGAGTAAAAAACAGTAAACATGGTGCTTAACGTCCACAGAAACCATGAGGCTTATTAGGGATGGGGAGAAGGGGGGGGGGGAGGGAGTATGGGCGGGGGGGGGGGGGATAGGGAGATTATATACCTATCGCTACACTGTCACCATCAGAATGACTTCTGCATTAAGATGGGCAGCGATGAGAGCCATTTTAATGTTTCATTAATTGTGGGGGACAAAGTCACAAGACAGTGTCCAGAGACCACAATTTTTGAAGAGAAAGGAGAGCCGAAGCGGATTCGAACCGAGGTCCTTCCGCTTACCGGCCTAACGCCTTACCGCTAGGCCAAACCGGCTCACTGATAGTGGAGTAGACGCACGGGGTCTTTTTACATCCAGCCCTTGCACGCGGGGGACTGATAGGCCTACTGATACTAAATATACACGTATGTTTTATATCAATATATATGAATAAGAGAGAGAGAGGAGGAGGGGGAGGAGAGAGATATCCTTTTAGAGTCTCTCCCCACCCCTTTCCCCCTCAGCTGAAGTTGTAAGGGTCGATGGGGCACACACACACACACACACTCTCTCAAACACACACACTCTCTCAAACACACACACACCACACACACACACACACACACACACACACACACACACACCCCACACACACACCCACCACCACTCTCTCTCTCTCTCTCTCTCTCTCTCTCTCTCTCCAACACACACCACCACACACACACACACACACCACACCACCACCACACACTACACACACACACTCAACCACACACACCACACACACACACACACACACACCCCCGTAAACCAGTGCTTGGAATTTGCCTTTGTCCCTCTTGGGTCACCCGGAACAGCAGGGGCTGGCGGGCGCCCCCCCCCCCCCCCCGCCCCCTCCTCCCTTCTTTGCTCTCTCCCTCCGCATCGCTCTTCTTCACAACGGTGGTGAGCGCGTTGGTCCAGTTGTCTATACACTGGCGACAGAGCTTAGGAGCCGTGTGAAAGTCGAGGTGGCCGTCCTGGGCTCCCGTCCGTAATAAACCTACGGTTTATTTGGACGTAAAGCAACTCTTCAACCAGCACTGACGAGCTGGGCGTCTTTAGGCTCTGTTGTAAAGTGAGCCGGTTTGGCCAAGCGGTAACGGCGTTAGGCTGGTAAGCAGAGGGACCTCGGTTTGAATCTGCTTCGGCTCTCCTTTCTCTTCAAAAGTTGTGGTCTGTGGGCACTGTCTTGTAACGTTGTCCCTCACAATTAGGAAACGTTAAAATGGCTCTCATCGCTGCCCACCTTAAGGCAGAAGTGATTCTGGTGGCGACAGTGTAGCTGTAGGTATATATATATATAAACTCCCTCTTCCCCCACTTCCATACCCCCCCCCCTCCCCTCGCCCCCCGCCCCCCTTCTCCCCGTCCCTAATAAGCCTGATGGTTTCTGTGGACGTTAAGCACCATGCTTACTTACTTACTCCGTTGTAAAGTGTTGCGCCTTGTGTTGGTGTCGTTGCAGTTGCCGAGCAATGCCACGGCGGAAGAGCGACAGCTGGCGGCAGCCTCGGCGAAGAAGGAGCAGAAGCGACGGCCCAAGCCCCGAGACGGCACGCAGCTGTTCTGTGGCGTGTGCAGCGACAAGGCCTTGGGCTACAACTTCGATGCCATCACCTGCGAATCCTGCAAAGCCTTCTTCAGGCGCAACGCCACCAAAGCTAAAGTTAGCAGGCATCGCCCCCCCCCCCCCCCCCCCCCCCCCTCCCCCCCCCCCCCCCTCCCCTCCCCCTCTCTCTCTCTCTCTCTGTGCCGCTGTCTGTTTGTGGTCTCACGCAGTTTGTCTCGTGTCTGTGTCTTCACACTCTTGGTGTCTCTTCCACCCCCACACTCCAAATGCATCGTCCACACACTCCAGTTGCGTCATCCGCACACTCCAGTTGCGTCATCCGCACACTCCAATTGCGTCATCCACATCTGCACACCCCAAGTGCATCATCCACATCCACACGCTTTCAAGTGCATCATCCACACACTCTGAGTGAGTCATCCACACACCCCAAGTGCATCATCCACACACTCCAAGTGCTTCATCCACATCTGCACACTCCAAGTACATCATCCACATCCACCCCCCACCCCCCAACCCCCTCCCAAGTGTGTCATCCACATCTACACACTTCTAGTGCATCATCCACACACTCTAAATGCATCATCCACACACTCCAAGTGTGTCATCCACACACTCCAAGTGAGTCATCCACACACTCCAAATGCATCCGCCACATCCACACACTCCAAGCACATCATCCACACACCCCAAGCACATCATCCATGTACTCCAAGTGCATCATCCACACACTCCAAGCACATCATCCACATACTCCAAGTGCATCATCCACACACTCCAAGCATTTCATCCATATTCCAAGTGCATCATCCACACTCTCCCAGCATTTCATCCATGTTCCAAGTGCATCATCCACATCCACACATTCCAAGTGCATCATCCACACACTCCAGAGTGTATCATCAAATGAAATAAATCTTTATTTATTCATAATGAAAACTTTTCTTTGACACATCAACTCAGAAAGAAGCTACACTTAAGATAAATATGTAAAATTATCTCTGTCTCACTCTCATGGAGCATTTTAAAACAAGACCATTGATGTTCAGTTTTTATTTTGATCTTGACTTCTATCAGCTGGACAAAGACCAGTCTTTTTTGGACAAAACGGAGTTTGAGAAGGCTATTTCCACTGTTCCCCCTGGAGCCAGTTAGTATTGTTGCATCTGTGTTTGGAATCTGATATGGTCTGCTGTCACCATAACCTTTTTGTTTCAGAGCTTCACATGCAGCTTTGATGGCAACTGTAAACTGGATCCCCACACACGCAAGTTTTGCTCGGGCTGTCGGCTGAAGAAATGCTTTGCCATTGGCATGAAGAAAGACTGGATCTTGAGTAGGTTTTAGCTGGTTTTGTTTTAGTAATAATAACAGATTGTTTGTGATGCCCCATCTTTTAAGAGCCCAGAATGCTTACAAAGACATAAGGATATGCTCATCACACACACACACACACATACACACACACACACACACACACACACACACACACACACACACTACACACACACACAACACACACACACACACACACACACACACACACACACACACACACACACACACACACACACAACACACACACACACACACAAACACACACACACACACACACACACACACACACACACACACACACACACACACACACACACAGGTGTTACTGATGATGGGTTGGTTGAATGAGAAGAAAAGAAAACTGAGAAAGAAAAAAGGAAGAAGAAAAAGGGGGGGGGGGACTTAGTAACAAGAGTACATCAATCAGTCAGTAGCAACAAGAGTACATGAGTCAGTCAGTAGAAACAAGAGTACATCAGTCAGTCAGTAGCAACAAGAGTACACCAATCAGTAGCAACAAGAGTACATCAGTCAGTCGGTAGCAATGAGAGTACATCAGTCAGTCAGTAGCAACAAGAGTACATCAGTCAGTTGGTAGCAACAAGAGTACATCAGCCAGCCAGTAGCAACAAGAGTACACCAATCAGTCAGTAGGAACAAGAGTACACCAATCAGTAGCAACAAGAGTACATCAGTCAGTCAGTAGCAACAAGAGTACATTAGTCAGTAGCAACAAGAGTACATCAATCAGTAGCAACAAGAGTACACCAATCAGTAGCAACAAGAGTACATCAGTCAGCCAGTAGCAACAAGAGTACATCAGTCAGCCAGTAGCAACAAGAGTACATCAGTCAGCCAGTAGCAACAAGAGTACACCAGTCAGCCAGTAGCAACAAGAGTACACCAATCAGTCAGTAGCAACAAGAGTACATCAGTCAGTCAGTCAAAGAAAAATGTGTATAGTGTAACATTGTTTGAACAGTTCTGTTTTCACATGTGATGCTGCTGTGCAGTCCAGGTGTGGTGTTTTTGACAGTGTGTAAAACGTGCGACAGGTGATGAACAACTGGCCAAACGACGCTCACGGCTGCGAGTGCGGTCAGCAACGAGCAGCTGTTCCTTGTCGGAACAGGAGTCGCCTTGCAGCTCAGGGGAGATCAGCAGCAGTTCTCATTTGGATGATTTGCCGCTGGCTGCCTCTTCAACGACACCGCTGTCACCTGATGTTATACAGATCAAGGTGAGGATGGTGGTGGTGGTGGTGGTGGTGGTGTTTCTCTTGTCAGGGGGAAGGGTGGAGGGGGGGGGGGGAGAGAACATAGCGGTGTGGCTTGGTGTGATGTGTAGTTGTGTCTTGATTGTGTGTGTGTGTGTAAACTGAAGAGACAAGTGGGACAATAGATAAGAGTACACATGCGCATGTGGGCACACATGCATGCACACATGTACACATGCATGCATGCATACACACATGTACACATGCATGCATGCATACGCACACACGCACACACACACACACACACACACACACACACACACACACACACACACACACAAAACAACAACAGACACACACACAAGCATGCATGCACTAAGAAAGAGAGAGGGCAACATTGTGAAAGAAAAGAAGGCACTCCACACACATGCCAGTCTGAAGCACAAGGTAAAAAGAAATCAAGCTTAATCTAATTAGAAAGGAAAACATGTCATGATCAGTTATTAATGTCAAAAGGTTGCCTGAAAAGAGAGAGAGAGAGTGAGATTGAGCGTGTGTGTTTGTGTTCTCCTACCCAAGAGAGACTGGAACAAATTCAGAAGGACTAAGCTGCAAACAGATACTTTTCAATACAGTTTTGTCCACATAGTTGACATTTTAGCACTTCGGGACTCTGTTCTTTGCCATTCCACAGCAGTAGCTGCAGTGGCTGTTGTCATAGCTATTTAGTTTTAAATGTGCTCTATGTGTTGTCTAGCTAGCATTTAAGTGATAATACTTTATGTGCTGTTTTGGTGTCTTCCTTATACAAGGTGCAACTCTTGGCAAGACTATCCTGATATAACAGTCATGGTTGACCTGGGGTTTACCGTTATGAACCAATGACTGATCTGTCTGTCTCAGGACAGGTGCCCTGATATAACTGTCATAGCTGACTGGGGGTCATGAACCAATGACTGATCTGTCTGTGGTCAGGTGCTCTGATATAATCATAGCTAATTGGGGGGTAAAAACCAATGACCGATCTGTCTCTGGACAGGTGCCATGATATAACTGTCATAACTGACCGGGAGTCATAAACCAATGACCGATCTGTCTGTCTGTGATCAGGTGCCCTGATACAACCGTTATAGCTGACTGGGGGTTTAAAACCAATGACCAATCTATTTGTCTCTGGTCATGTGCCCTAATATAAGTCATGTGCCCTGATATAATCATAGCTGACGGGGGAGGATGGGTGGGTGGGTGGGGGGGGGGGGGGGGGATGAACCAGTGATTGATCTGCTTGTCTCTGTTCATGTGCCCTGATATAACCATCATGACTGACTGGGGGGTCATGAACCAGTGACCGGTCTGTCTGTCTGTGGTCATGTGCCCTGATATAACCATCATAACTGACCATGGGTTAAAAACCAATGACCGATCTGTCTGTCTGTGGTCATGTGCCCTGATATAACCGTCATAGCTGACCAGGGGTTAAAAACCAATGACCGGTCTGTCTGTCTATGGTCATGTGCCCTGGTATAACCGTCATAGCTGACCGGGGGTTATGAACCAATGACTGATCTGTCTGTGGTCATATGCCCTGATATAACCATCATAGCTGACCGGGGGTTATGAACTAATGACTGATCTGTCTGTCTGTGGTCATGTGCCCTGATATAACTGTCATAGCTGACCAGGGGTCATGAACCAGTGACCGATCTGTCTGTCTGTGGTCATGTGCCCTGATATAACTGTCATAGCTGACCAGGGGTTATGAACCAATGACTGATCTGTCTGTGGTCATGTGCCCTGATATAACTGTCATAGCTGACCAGGGGTTATGAACCAATGACTGATCTGTCTGATGTCATGTGCCCTGATATAACTGTCATAGCTGACCAGGGGTTATGAACCAGTGACTGATCTGTCTGTGGTCATGTGCCCTGATATAACCATCATAGCTGACCGGGGGTTATGAACCAATGACCGGTCTGTCTGTCTGTGGTCATGTGCCTTGATATAACTGTCATAGCTGACCAGGGTTATGAACCAGTGACTGATCTGTCTGTGGTCATGTGCCCTGATATAACTGTCATAGCTGACCAAGGGTTATGAACCAATGACTGATCTGTCTGTGGTCAGGATGAACCGACAGAGGAGGAGGAGGAGGACAACTACAGCATACCACTGCGGCAGGACATCCAGGAGAACCTGGCCATGATGCAGAAGACCTACAACGAGATCTTTGAGGCGACGTACACAGCAGATCAGATCAAGAACATGCAACAGAACCCGGCCACCTCCAGCGACCTGTTCAACATGACCGACATCTTTATACGACGTCTCATCAAGTTTGCCAAGTGCATCCCAGAGTTCAAGGAACTCAAGCAGGAAGATCAGATCAATTTGCTCAAGGTGTTTATTTACAAGGATTTTCACCACTCAGACATGTCTGAACAAGAATGGTTGCAGTCAGCTCTTTCAGGAGGCTGTGTGGGTTAGAAAGATGTAGTGACTTCCACTGCAAATACTGCTTGGTTCAAACAAGGGTTATTAGCACATCATAAAATAAATTTAACAAAAACATGGAACACAAAAGCAGTACGCTTATGTAAGTATAACCTAGAGATTATAAATTCAATAACTTGTATGTTT
The DNA here is from genome assembly GCA_018857735.1 of Alviniconcha marisindica. Lineage (NCBI taxonomy): Eukaryota > Metazoa > Mollusca > Gastropoda > Provannidae > Alviniconcha > Alviniconcha marisindica. Next base: position 229,312 of record JABMCL010003293.1, on the reverse strand, counting down.
ACAAAGGTGAAATGGAATAGCAAATTTATTGCACAGAAAAAATCAAAGAGAACATCAGATGGAGAAATAAAAAAGCAAAAAGATAAATGAATAAATAAAGTAAAAAATAAGATAGAAAAAGAATAAATGTATTGTAAAAAGAATAAGGTTATTAGCACATCATAAACATAAATTTAACAAAAACATGGAACACAAAAGCAGTATGCTTATGTAAGTATAACCTAGAGATTATAAATTCAATAACTCGTATGTTTACAATGGCAAAATGGAATAGCAAATTTATTGCACAGAAAAATCAAAGAGAGCATAAGATGGAGAAATAAAAAAGCAAAAAAATAAATGAATAAATAAAGTCAAAAATAAGATAGAAAAAGAATAAGTGTATTGTTCATGTTGTTATTTGAATGTATTTAATACAAGCTTGTGCAAGATGTCAGATTAATACAGAAAATTGTGAACTATACCAAAAATAATTTTTTTGGTTTCTAAATGCAGTTGGACTAGCCTTTTTTCTTCTTCTCTTAAAATTTTGTTTGTTTTGTTTGAAGGAATTTCAGGATTCAAACAAAACAAAACAGTTAAAGCATTTTTTTTTTAAGGCTATGCACTTTATTTGTTCTTTCTTGTCTTTTTCTTTTCAGTTTGTGCGTGATATTTAATCATATGGCAAGTAATAAAATGAAAAAGCTGCACATTATTTAGCAGATATTTTATTTGCAGGGCGGATCATGGAGATGTTTTTGAATGTTACAGATTTGCTGTGTGTTGCAGGGCGGATCATGGAGATGTTTTTGAATGTTACAGATTTGCTGTGTGTTGCAGGGCAGGTCATGGAGATGTTAGTTTGAATGTTAAGATTTGCTGTGTGTTGCAGGGCAGGTCATGGAGATGTTAGTTTGAATGTTAAGATTTGCTGTGTGTTACAGGGCAGGTCATGGAGATGTTAGTTTGAATGTTAAGATTTGCTGTGTGTAACTGTTGCAGGGCGGGTCATTGAGATGTTAGTTTGAATGTTAAAATTTGCTGTGTGTAACTGTTGCAGGGCGGGTCATTGAGATGTTAGTTTGAATGTTAAGATTTGCTGTGTGTTGCAGGGTGGGTCATTGAGATGTTAGTTTGAATGTTAAGATTTGCTGTGTGTTGCAGGGCGGGTCATTGAGATGTTAGTTTGAATGGTAAGATTTGCTGTGTGTTGCAGGGTGGGTCATTGAGATGTTAGTTTGAATGTTAAGATTTGCTGTGTGTTGCAGGGCGGGTCATTGAGATGTTAGTTTGAATGGTAAGATTTGCTGTGTGTAACTGTGCAGGGTGGTCATGAGATGTTAGTTTGAATGGTAAGATTTGCTGTGTGTAACTGCTGCAGGGCGGTCATGGAGATGTTAGTTTGAATGTTAAGATTTGCTGTGTGTTGCAGGGCGGGTCATGGAGATGTTAGTTTGAATGTTAAGATTTGCTGTGTGTTGCAGGGCGGGTCATGGAGATGTTAGTTTGAATGTTAAGATTTGCTGTGTGCTGCAGGGCGGGTCATGGAGATGTTAATTTGAATGTTAAAATTTGCTGTGTGTAACTGTTGCAGGGCGGATCATGGAGATGTTAGTTTGTCACAGATTTGCTGTGTGTTGCAGATTAACAGATTAACTCTGTATGCTGTGGGTTGCAGTGGGACCATGGAGATGTTAGATTGTCAGAGATTAACTCTGCGTGCTGTGGGTTGCAGGGCGGCATCATGGAGATGTTTGTGTTGCGGTCAGCCATGGGCTTCGACACACAGAAAGGCATGTGGAAGTACCGAGCGCAGCCGCAAGAGGGGCGTGTGACGGAAGGGAAGTTGGACCCGACCTCCATGCAGAACACACTGGGCATGAAGATGTTCACCGACCACATGGACTTTGTGCGCAGCATCCATCAGCTGTCCAACAGTGACCGCATTGTCCTCATGCTGCTCTTTGTCATTGACCTTATGTGCGTGGATCGCCCAAACCTCAGCAACAAAGCGCTGGTGTCGCAGGCACAGGAGAAGTTTTCCATGTGGCTTAGGGCCTACCTGGAGTCCACCCGCACCGTTGCGGAGGTGCGGTACCTCTACCCCAAGTTGCTGATGAAACTGATTGATGTGCGGAGTCTCGGGGAGGCCAGCTCACAGCTGGCAGCCAAACTGGATATCAGCAGACTGGAGCCCCTCCTGGTGGAGATCTTTGATCTGAAGCAGTGTTAGCGTTAGCACAAGCGGCCAGCCATACAGCTAGGGTGAAGCTGTGGTCTTCACCTTTGTGATGTGAAAGTGGGATTGAAAAAACACAACAACAACAAAACCATTCAACTTTGGGGCTTGAGAATGTGTTTTCAGCTGTGTGTGGCCGCATTGGCCTGAGCAAGGAGTGAACTTCTTCTGTTTGAAGATTGTTGTGTAACGCCAGGGTACTTTTTTCCTTTTTTGGGGGGGAGGGCATGTCGGTATCTTTGTGGAAATCCTTCTTCTTCATCTCCCGAGTGCTGGAGCTCCTTTATTGTAGCTGATGTGAGTGTTGTTTCAAGGCTGTGACTGCAAGATTGCAATAAATCATAGAAATGTGTCTTCAGGGGCCGCTGTCACATGCTCCGAGGGCCCACAACCTGCCAGTGACCAGACTTAACGTACATTGAGTGTTGTACAGTATGAATCATAACAAACGTGTCTCGCATCACATCAGCATACTGAAACTGACAGGCAGTTTGCCATTGCGGGGCCCTTTGGTTGTAAATTTCGTCATCTTCAGCAAGAGAACTGACTTGTCTTTGTTTATCCTTTTGAAATGTCTCTTCAGCAAGAACTGACCCAGCTGCATGATAGTTACAAGTTGAGTTCTCATTCTGATGAATGCTGACAGGATGAAGTACCCACACTCTGGACTGGCTTGTGTCAGTGGTGTGTTTGCTGGCTTGTGTCAGTGGTGTGTTTGCTGGCTTGTCATTGGTGTGTTGGCTGGCTTGTGTCAGTGGTGTGTTGGCTGGCTTGTGTCAGTGGTGTGCTGGCTGGCTTGTGTCAGTGGTGTGTTGGCTGGCTTGTGTCAGTGGTGTGTTGGCTGGCTTGTCAGTGGTGTGTTGACTGGCTTGTCAGTGGTGTGTGTCAGTGGTGTGTTGGCTGGCTTGTGTCAGCAGTGCGTGTCAGTGGTGTGTTGGCTGGCTTGTGTCAGTGGTGTGTTGGCTGGCTTGTCAGTGGTGTGTTGGCTGGCTTGTCTCAGAGGTGTGTTGGCAGTTAATTGTCAGTCTGTTGGAATTATTGGGAAGGCAGAAATAGTTGCTCAACTGGCACTGGCTGGTGCCGGTGATGTTAAGTGCCAGTAGCAACTAGCCTACAGAGTGTGGGAAGAAGTAAGTAAGTAAATGGTGTTTTACGCCCAGTCAACCAGTGAGGTTATATCAGGGCGATGTGTGGGAAGAAAGTAAAATACCTTTGCAGCAGATAACGCACATCAGCTGTATATTTCATGGCATAGATATATTTATATATTTCTCATTTGCTACAAAGTGGCAGGTTCTTGTGCTTAAGTTTTCAATTTCTTTGTGTTATTTATGATTTATAAATGCACGCATACATACCTTAGTGTCCTGACAAAACATGGCTGTGGTCAGAGTGCTCAGTGTACAATGGCCATGGTCAGAGTGCTCAGTGAAGTGTACAATGGCCATGGTCTGTGTTCAGTGACTGACTTGTACAATGGCCATAGTCAGAGTGCTCAGTCAGTGACTTGTACAATGGCCATGACCAGAGTGCTCAGTGACTGACTTGTACAATGGCCATAGTCAGAGTGCTCAGTGACATGTACAATGGCCATGGTGTGAGTGCTCAGTGACTGACTTGTTCAATGGCCATGGTCAGAGTACTCAATAATTTGTACAATGGCCATGATCAGAATGCTCAGTGACTTGTACAATGGCCCTAGTCAGAGTGTTCAGTGACTGACTTGTAGAATGGCAATGGTCAGAGTGCTCAGTGACTGACATGTACAATGGCCATGGTCAGGGAGCTCAGTCAGTGACTTGGACAATGATTATGGCAAGAGTGCTCAGTCAGTGATGTGTACAATGGCCATGGTCAAAGTGCTTAGTGACATGTACAATGGCCATGATCAGAGTGCTTAGTGACATGTACAATGGCCATAGTCAGAGCACTCAGTCAGTAACCCGCAAAAATGGCCATGGTCAGAGTGCTCAGTGAAATGTACAATGGCCATGGTCATAGTGCTCAGTGACTGATTTGTTCAATGGCCATGATCAGAGTTCTTTGTGATGTGTACAATGGCCATGGTCAGGGTGCTAAGTCAGTGGCTTGTACAATGGCCATGATCAGAGTGCTCAGTGACTGACTTGTACAATGGCCATAGAGTGCTCAGTGATACATACAATGGCTATAGAGTGCTCAGTGATGTGTACTATGGCCATGGTCGGAGTGCTCAGTGACTGACTTGTACAATGGCCATAGTCAGAGTACTCAGTGACTTGTGCAATGGCCATGGTCTGAGTGCACAGTGACGTGTACAATGGTCATGATCAGGGTGCTCAGTCAGTGGCTTAAACTGAGGGCAGAGTTGTCTGACACTTTGGTGGAAACGGGGCAAAAATCTGTAGAAAAGAGCAACCTCAATGCTATGGCATGTTTTTGTATGTCTGATTCTGACTGAGTGACGGGTTGTTCTGTGGTGGTCTCTGTAGTCTGTGTTGGTAAGAATGTTTGCACTTGTTGTGCGCAGGCTTACTTTAGTAGGTTTGGGACTTAATGCCAGGCTGTTTCAAAAATTGTTGCCATTATTTTTGGGGGCTAAAGACACAGGGCCTTGTTGCTGACAGGAAGCACACTTATGCCCAGTGTGGCACAAAAGTTACATTACTGTGCACAACAGAAACTGACTCTCTATACTGTTGTTGTTGTTGTTGTTGTTTTGGGGGGGGGGGGGGGGTTGCTTGGGGTTTATTTATTTATATGATTATGAGTACTTGTTGAGTGCATCAACTTGAGATGAGCCTTCAGCACTTCACAACAGTAACTACTACTTAAGCACTTCGCAACAGCAACTATAGCGCTGTTGTCTCTGTGTCTGCTCTCTGGTCACACGCGACTCTGAATGAGTGACTGCAGCTTTACACAGCTTGTTTTGAACATCAGCCGAAGTGGTTGCAGTGCTGTTTGGTTGTTAATGGTCAGTGCCATGTGAAACTGCTGTAGTCGCAAGCTCTGTGTACACTGTTTCAACCATGCACCAGTTTACAGTGTCATTTTATTTGAAGCCACATACGTAGGATGCATGTGTGTTTAGCTGTAACCTGCCACCTGCAATTTTGGCAGAACGACCGGGATCTTTTACATGCTACTGCGGTAACACAGGGGTGGAACAGATACCAAAGTAGGAGTCGGCACAAAAAGTTGACCCTGGAGAAGAAAATTCTCCCACCGCTCCTGCTAGGGCTTGAACTCAAGACATTTCGATCACGAGTCCATCACTCTAACCACTGAGCCACCTGAGTTGTCTATTGTTGTTGTTGAGTGCTGCTGTGAACTCCAGCAAAGTGCATTCTGTAATGGCTAACATTAACAGAGTGACTTGGGGATGTAAGATGGAGTGCCAAGGTCTGCCTTTCATGGTGGCTGCTGCATTCAGGCGGGCTATGTATCAAAGACTTTTTGCTTTCTGCATGAGAATGGCAGCAGAAACAGGCACTGCATTCAGATGGGTGACACAAAAGACTGTTGCACTTCTTTTCTGCAGCAGAAAGAAGCACTGCATTCAGATGGGCTGCCTAAGAGATTTAGGCTTTCTGCATGAGAATGGCAGCAGAAACAGGCACTGCATTCAGATGGGCTGTCTTAGAGACTTGTGTTTTCTGCATGAGAATGGCAGCAGGAGCAGCAGGATGTTGTAACTGGTGCTGGTAACTGTCGGGTTAACTGTCTTTTCAACCATTGAAACAGTTTCATTGAACTTTCAACATGGCTTGATTACCTTTGCATGTCAGGAGAATTGACAAGTTTGATTATTATCGCTAGAAGTAAAGAACTGGTTTGATTACAGCATAATTCTATGGGGGTTTGGAACAGGAAGCAGGGGTTCTCCCAAATTATTGGACCCTAAAATACGAATTTTGAGATACATTCAAGATTTATTATCCTTTTGAGGACACATTTACAAAGATTGCCCCAAAAGGAAACAAAACAAAACAAAAAAAACCATTGTTTGTGCCAAGTCTGTTTTCAAGCTGCTGGCAACACTCATACTATGTGTCACAATTCAGTGGTTTTATTATGCAGTTATGATCATACACACATATTTTTATTCGTTAAAAATGTGGGAATGGCTCTGTGTATTTTTCAGTAAGACTAAGAGTAATTATTTTTAGTCTGATAACTTTTGAATCAGCTTAATCATGCACACTTCTTCAATGTAACACGGATCAACAAGGTTTATTTGTTGATTGTGTGTTATTGTTGTAATTTTGATTATTTTTTTTTTGCTTTTCTAGCAAAGGACCTTTAAAAGTAAAAGCATCGTTTTTATTCTCAGGATGCACAGGAAAATTGACGCAAATGCTGCTGTTGGAATATCTTGTCATGTTTGATTGATTGTTGATATCACTTTTATTTTTGTAAGTGTTCAGTTGTGTTCGTTTAACAGCATCTACAGCAACTGTTCCTGTCTGCGGAAAAAAGAGGACACTCTGCTGTTTTGGGCTCCCCAGTAGGGAAGGCTTGTCTATAACCCTAGCAGGGTTGCTTCTGGGAATGGAAGCATGTTAGATCATACCCATCTCACGCAGCAGATCCTGGTATGTCTGCACATTTCACAGGTGCATGGGGCAGATCGTAACTTTCCATCTCACGCAGCAGATCCCATGTCTGCACACTTCACTGGTGTGTTTAGCCTTTGGGGCAGATCGTAACTTTCTATCTCACGCAGCAGATCCTATGTCTGCACACTTCACTGGTGTGTTTAGCCTTTGGGGCAGATCGTAACTTTCCTTCTCACGCAGCAGATCCTGCTGTGTCTGCACACTTCGCTGGTGTATTTAGCCCATGGGGCAAATCGTAGCTTGCATCATTGAAGCATGCAGAAATAGTAGTGTCTGCTGTGTGTGATATGTACAAACTAAAGTCTTTGCTGCTATGGGAGCCTGTAAAATTTAAATCAGGTGGTAAACACAACCATCACAGTATTTGTGGTGTGAAAGCCATGGTGAGCACCTCCTTCACACTCACAACATGTGTAGTGTGAAAGCCATGGTGAGCACATCCCTCACAACATGTGTAGTATGAAAGCCAATGTGGTCACCTTCCTCACAACATGTGTAGTGTGAAAGCCATGGTGAGCACCTCCTTCACAACATGTGTAGTGTGAAAGCCATGGTGAGCACTGCCCTCCCAACATATGTAGTGTGAAAGCCATGGTGAGTGCCTCACTCACAACGTGTGTAGAGTGAAAGCCATGGTGAGCACCACCCTCACAACATCTGTGATGTGAGGAGTCATAGTGAGAACCACTCCTGCAATATGTCTAGGTTGAGGAGCGTGTACAGTGCTGCCTCCAAGCGGGAGGGTGCACACTTTTAAATCAGATGGTGAGCAGCATACAGGCAACATTTATGGTGTGAGTAGCCTATGAAAAGGAGTGAGTTAACACCAGAGATGATAGTGAGCACAACTCTCACAATATTTCTGGTGTGAGTAAAGCCTATATACATATATATATACAGGTAATATCTGATCTTGACACTGCCACGCAGACTTCAGGAACACCAATACTGTGATAGTTTCTGTCAGGAGAGGTTGAGCCATTACCACATTTTGAACAGTTTAGTTTCACCTCCTCAAGGTGACTGTTAATATTTTGACTGTTGTTACAAGTGTTTTTAATGACAAAAATGTTAATGTAGTGATCTCTGATGTGTAACATTGGCTCTGAGAGGTGAACATTTCTGTCTTCACGTGGTTTCTGCTGGATAGGTAGCTTCCGTTTTTCACTGGTAAATTTTGTCCTTGGCCAGTAAATAAACAAGGCAGTTGGCCTAACAGACCAGTAACAGTTTGTGCCCAAATCTCTCCCCTCCTCTCCTTCCAATGCTGTCTTGAGTTGCTGTCACACCTGCACCGTAACTTGTCTCTGTGCACATATCCAGTGCTGTCGTTCAGGACTGTATCCTAGAAGATCACGTCTGCTTTCAGTTGACAGTGTTAATATTTCACCGTATTTTGATGACGGATCAAGACGTTTTGGGCAAGACTGGTCAGTGTGATGGCCTTTGGTCTGAATGCCAGTTGCTAAGAAAGTACTCATGGAAACTCTGCTTCGTTCCATTGCTCTGATCGCCATCATACCTGTGACATCTTGGATATCAGCTTTGCCTGCGGGCCCTTGAGTACAGAGGCGTAGCCTGGTCAGTGGCTGTTTGACAGATAGGATTACGTGACTGCAGCATGATTCCTTCTTTGTCTGCGTTCAGATGTCCTTGGGCACATGGGTGAACTGGGCTCCGTTTCTCACCTCCTCTGTTGATTCTCACATCTTTTCCTTCGTTCAGGTAATCCCCAAATGGCTGTGGGCACGTGGTTTCAGATACATGTGCAAAGGGCAGCTCTGTAGGGTGTGTTCAGGATCCTGGACTCCAGTCGGACGTGAACAATCACTTTGTGAGAGATCTTCAGCAGGGTGAGCAAGAGTGCCCACAGCAGTGGGCAGCATAACGTTAAATTGCGACTGTGGAAATGGCTGCCATTTATTATTTAGTGCTGCTGAGCGAGCGCTCTAAAAGCTGAAGCAAAGATGAACACGGTGTTTAGAGAGTAGTGGACCCACAGCATGCTCCTGGTCCCACCTGCAAAAGCAGAAGATGACTGAAAGATTGAAGGCAAATAAAGCTTCCATGGATGAGCAGAATTGCTCTGCTGTGGAGGAAGTTGTTTAGACTTGCTGACATTTTCTGTGTATTCCTTTTCTTTAAGAATATATGAATAAGCTGCGTTCAGACTGTCAAACTGTCCATCTGTTGACCGCAGTTAATATATATATATATATCAGTGCTGCTCTATTGTTGACTGAGTGAAAGGCCTGTCAGTTGACTGCGTGAAAGACCTGTGCTGGCCACATGAAGACCTGTCAGTTGCCTGTGAAAGAACTGTTTGTTGGCTGATTAACAAGGACATGTTTGCTGACCGTGGATGAACGGTTTGTTGATTAAGAAAGACCTGTATGTTGATTGAGAAAAATGTTCTTTGTTGACTGTAAAAAACTTGTCTGTTTACTAAATGAAAACCCTATTTGTTGACTGTGTGAAAGACGAGTGTGTTTTTTCATCTCCTGCTGGCTAACAGCTCTAGTTGTTACAGACTGCTCCATCTTCTGCTGTTTTCTTCTTCTGCTTTCGAAAAGAAAAATTGGGTTGAAGATTAGTGTGTTATAAGTGTTATAAGATGTGGATAGAGAGTGACCATGCTGCCCATCTATGCCTTGCTCTGCTATCATCGTCGGGCCCCATCCAGTCTTGCCACTGCCAGTAGCATTGTGGGTGTCTGTTGTAATTAATTCATAACCGCGTTGGTTGCAACAGTGTAAGATATCATTCCTAACAAGAGATCATCCAACCCTGTTGCTCACTTTTCTTTAGGGGTTTTCATAATACATCACAGAAAGTAAACTGCTCATTCATTCATAAGGGAGAGGATTTTTTATTTTTATTTTTTGAGTGATTGTCGATTTCTGCTGTTTTATGAAAATGATACCAGGTGAGGAAACTGATGTAGGCAGTGAACTACCACTGACCTCATTTGATGTCACCCACCCTAGCCTGGTAGGGGTCAAAGTTGGTATGTTCTAACAACTGACTTCACACCCCAGCATCAGAGTGACACAAGTGAGAGGTCGATAATGTGATGTCCTTGGCTTTGTGCCCACAAGCAGTGTCTCAAATTCCTCAAAACTTCAGATCTTCTGAATTGCAAATATTGAGTGATTGTTAGTCTGTTCACCCATGGAGCCATCCACGGCTGAAGGTATTGTTAGTCTGTTCACCCATGGAGCCATCCATGGCTGAAGGTATTGTTAGTCTGTTCACCCATGGAGCCGTCCATGGCTAAAGGTATTGTTAGTCTGTTCACACATGGAGCCGTCCATGGCTAAAGGTATTGTTAGTCTGTTCATCAAGGTATTGTTAGCCTGTTCACCCATGGAGCCGTCCATGGCTAAAGGTATTGTTAGTCTGTTCATCAAGGTATTGTTAGCCTGTTCACCCATGGAGCCATCCACGGCTAAAGGTATTGTTAGCCTGTTCACCTATGGAGCCGTCCATGGCTAAAGGTCTACATGATGATTAGTTCTGTTAACCTTTACACTTGCATGCTGTTCATTTTGGTGGCTTTGTCCAAATGTCAAGGCCATGGGATTGCTAAAAACAAAACAAAAAGCACACTAAAATAACATCAACTGCCATTTGTTTTCTTGGTCAGTTATGATGCAGTCAGTTTCAGACTTTGTATGGTCGTCATATTTATGGATCAGGTCACACGTAGTGTCTCACTTGGCTTTGGTTTGTATTTAGAGGGAAATAATCAGCGTATTTTCAGACTCCCATCCTATGGCTCCCCCCAAAAAAATCTGAGATTTTTTAAATGAGATCATTGAAACTTCACATGGTGATAACCTCCGTTCAATGTAACATTATCATACCAGTTTTTGTGTGAAGGCCTCAGTTAAGTTTCAGGGTCAGAGCAGTATCAGAAGGATGCCGGTGAAAGATGTATTTCCTTGATGAGTTTTTGCTCTGTTGCTTTCAAACATTGTATGATTGTTAGATATGCATATATGTAGATATGACATTGACCATAATACTTCAAGTAACTTTGTCACATATTCAGGGAAAGATCATTGATATGTTTCATGTCTCAGTGGAAACCTTGTTAGCATTCATCAGATACTGTTTAAGTGAGTTTTGAAACCATGCATGATGCTCTGTTGAGCTTCACATGTTCTCACTGATTTCAGTAATTGTGACCCGTTTTCAAGATCACAGAAGAGTTTGAAAAAATTATGAGAGTTACTTTGTCTTGTTTTAAATGTAGGTTGACTCGTCTTCTTCTTTGTTGTTTTTGTTGTTACATACATCTGTCTGAAGCATGGAAAATGTATTTTGCATGCCCAGCTCACTTGTTTTTGTGTTTGTTAATGAATATGGATCACTAGGATTTATCTTATTTTATATCTTATATAAATATACCTTGACTGGAAGTCTGATATTCATGAAGATGAAAGAGTGTGAAACGTTATTATTTTTAGCGTACTCGTTATTGCAGCCTCGTTTTTTATCAGTTTTTTTTTCCCACTGTTAAGTTTGTTTAGAACTCCTGTGGTAGTTGTGTACCTTCCCATTTGCTTCTGGCATTGTTTTACCTGACGATGATACTAAAGTGTCTTTGCTCATTTGACTTGCCTGTGATTGGATCTTGTGCCCAGTCACCTGTGCTTGGAGAGTATGCCCTGGGTGACTTGTGTGTGATTTTACAGATTAGATCTTGTGTCCAGTCAGTGCTTGTGTTTGATTGTTGATTGGAATGTGTGCCCTTTAGTTACTTTCATGTGGTTTTTGAGATCAGAGCTTGTGCCTGGTTACTTGTGTTTGATTGGAGAGCGTGGCCCTGGTTACTTGCATGTGGTTTTAGAGATCGAAGCTTGTGCCTGGTTACTTGTGTTTGACTGGAGAGCGTGGCCCTGGTTACTTCAGTGTGGTTTTAGAGATCAAAGCTTGTGCCTGGTTACTTGTGTTTGACCGGAGAGCGTGGCCCTAGTTACTTCAATGTGGTTTTAGAGATTGAAGCTTGTGCCTGGTTACTTGTGTTTGATTGAAGTGTGTGCCACTGGTTACTTGTGTGTGGTTGGGGCTTGTGCCCAGTTAATTACATATGTTCAGTTGGAGCTTGTACCCAGTCACTTGTCTGTGATTGAAGTGTGTGTCCAGTTGCTAGGGGCTTTGGTTGGAGGATGTCCCAGTCACTTGTCTGTGATTGGAGTGTGTCCAGTTGCTAGGGGCTTTGGTTGGAGGATGTCCCAGTCACTTGTCTGTGATTGAAGTGTGTGTCCAGTTGCTGGGGCTTTGGTTGGAGGATGTCCCAGTCACTTGTCTGTGATTGGAGTGTTTTCCAGTTGCTGGGGCTTTGGTTGGAGGATGTCCCAGTCACTTGTCTGTGATTGAAGTGTGTGTCCAGTTGCTAGGGGCTTTGGTTGGAGGATGTCCCAGTCACTTGTCTCCCACTGGAGCTAATGTGCCCAATTACTGTTCTGTGATTGGAACTTCTGCCCAATTACTGGTAAGTGACTGGAACATGTTCCCAGTTACTGGTCTGTGACTGGAATTTGTGCCCAGTGACTGGTCTTTGGCTGGAATGTGTGCCCAGTTACTGATCTGTGAGTCAAACATGTGCCCAGTTACTGGTCTGTAACGCAAACTTGTGCCCAGTTACTGGTCTGTGACTGGAATTTGTGCCCAGTGACTGGTCTTTGGATGGAATGTGTGCCCAATTACTGATCTGTGACTCAAACTTGTGCCCAGTTACTGGTCTGTGACGCAAACTTGTGCCCAATGACTGGTCTTGGGCTGGAACTTGTGGCCAGTTACTGGTCTGTGACTCAAACTTGTGCCCAATTACTGCTCCTTGTTTGGATCTTGTGGACAGTTACTGGTCTGTGACTCAAACTTGTGCCCAGTTACTGGTCTGTGACTCAAACTTATGCCCAATTACTGCTCCTTGTTTGGATCTTGTGGACAGTTACTGGTCTGTGACTCAAACTTGTGCCCAGTTACTGGTCTGTGACTCAAACTTATGTCCAATTACTGCTCCTTGTTTGGATCTTGTGCCCAGTTACTGGTCTGTGACTCAAACCTGTGCCCAGTTACTGGTAAATGACTGCAACTTGTGCCCAAGTAATGGTGTCTGGGATTTGTGCCCAATTACTGGTCAGTGACTGGAATTTGTGTGCCCAGTTACTGGTTTGTGACGGGAGCTTGTGTCCAATTACTGTTCCGTGACTGGAACTTGTGCCCAATTACTGGTAAGTTACTGGAATGTATTCCCAATTACTGGTCTGTGACTGGAATTTGTGCCCAATGACTGGTCTTCAGATGGAACATGTGCCCAATTACTGATCTGTGACTCAAACTTGCACCCAGTTGCTGGTCTGTGACTCAAACTTGTGCCCAATTACTGGTCTGTGACCAAACATTTTGCCCAGTTACTGGTCTGTGCCTGGAGCTTGTGTCCAGTTATTGGTATGTGACTCAAACTTGTGCCCAGTTACAGGTCTGTGACTGGAGCCTGTGCCCAATTACTGGTCTGTGACTGGAACGTGTTCCCAATTACGGGTCTGTGACTGGAACTTCTGCCCAATTACTGGTCTCTGCTAAGAACTTGTGCTCAATTACTGGTCTCTGATTGGGAGCCAATAACCAATGACTAGTTTGTGGCTGGAGCTTGTGCCTGGTTTCTTATCGTTTGATTGGAGCTTATGCTTGTTTGTGCTTGTTAATCTGTGGAAGCATTCAGATAAAATAATTTTGTGCAGTGCTGATTTGTGTCGTTTTGCTTAAGAAATACAAATCAAATGTGTACCGGTGTTTGTGAAATTCTGATTTCACTGTGTAACTTCCTGTTGTGATAAAAGTATTGTGTTTTATTCTTCTTGCTTAAGAGAGATCAGATCACTGTGTGACATATATCACTCACACTGTAGTGAGCAAATGATATGTAAACTGCGGTCACAGATAAGAAGGACACTGCAACATTGCATTGTAAACCTAAAGAGGACAAGAGAATTACGATGTAGCCTTTGTAAAACTGAGAAACGGCTCATCATTGGATGGCCAGACACCTGAAATGTTTTCAGAGGAAACTGAGAGTTACGCTGATCCTGGAGTGCAGTGCATGCACATAAATACTACAGCTTCATTGTGTGGCATATTGATTTATGCAAAGCATATTTGTGACAAATTGGTACTCCACAGGATGTATATTATGAACCATGGTCAGTAGGCAACAGCTGAATTTTTCTTCATGGAACTGAGAAAAAGAAGAAGAACCTTCGTTCTTTTTGTTAAATGTCCTCAGATGCTAAAGAGTATATTAGGGACAAGAGAAGAAGAAGAAGAAGGTAAAAATGAACTGGTGAAACAAGGTGCCTGTGATTACAATTTGTTCACATAGAATGCTTGTTGTATAGTTGTTACCATTAAAAAAATTTTTTATATTTTGGTAGTCTCATTGTTATCAACAAGATGCTCTGGATTTCTGTGTTCATCTTGGTTTGATCTCACCTTTTGCATCATTCCTTCTGTTTGCTTTTCCCATTCATTACCCAGCCACATGCATGCCCAAAGTGAAGGAGCATTGAGATTGGCTGCATATGAATACATGTACGTTAACAAGTTCACACTTCCAGATGGATGTTGCCCTTGGCACAAATATAGCTTTGAATGTTAGACCAGTTGATGCTTTGAATATATCTTGAACAAGCATGCAAAGCAACCACAAGGCTAATCAGTCACTGGGATGTAAAAGAAAGACAAGAGTTCTGTCGGACATAAAGTACATAAATTATCTATCATGGTTTGTTATAGCAATAGAGAATGACTGGTGTATATAAGTATATCTGTGTGTGCTTGTGTGATTGTGTGTGTGTGTGTGTGTGTGTGTGTGTGTGTGTGTGTGTGTAATACAAGTAGGTGTTTTCTTCTGCTGCTGTTAGCAACATTTGGGGAAAAGATAGCAAATGATTGCGCTACAGATGTCAACAGTTGGTGCCTGGGCACATGGTGTTAGTTGATATGCACATAAATTATGTGATGTTGTTCTCTCCGGTGAAAGTTTTCGATTTAATATGGTGATGTGATCTTTTCTGGTGAAGTTGGCAGTTTACTGTTGCAGTCACACATACTGTGGAAGACCCTCGAGGTGGAGTGGCTGGGACCTTTAAAATTGCTACCTCTTACGAGAAATCTGTCCACAAAGAGCTAAATACACAGAGAAAGCGTATACAAGGAATTATCAAATAACTCAACTCTAAGCAGAGTTTCATCTGAAATGAGTTGTTTTTTTTGTTTGTTTTGTTTTTTGTTTGTTTTTAATAGGGATCCAGTTTGAATATAACTTACCTTCATGTAACAATTGTTTGCCACCCCCATCCCCCCACCCCCACCTCTTTTTTTGTTTGTTTTTCTCTCTTCTTCTTTTTTTGTGTGCTGTAATTTCAAAGGATTCTTGGATTTGTATGTGCAAAATAAATCAATAAAAAGATCAAAGGACTGCATAGGTCATGTCAGATGCTAGTTAGTAATGGGATTTTACCGTAGGGTCACCTGGGGACAATCAAACTCTGTCATAGGCAAATTCACATTTCAAAACTCTTCTCATGAGCCCTTTCTTAATTACAGTCCACAAAACCAATCCCTACACAAACAGAAAACAAAACATACACAAACAGAAAACACCAATCTTCAAGGAGTTAGTCCCTTCAGTATTGCCCATGTTAAAAGAGCACATAAGGCTAGGACATGCAGGTATTATCGACCATTCCATCTAATTTAACGATACCAGATTAAAGAAAAATTGAAAAAAATGAATGGACAGAAACAAAAACAAACATCTTTTTCTTTATTATAATTGCATAATGGCAAATACCAGTGCCACATTGCAGCAAGCTGCACATACCAACTATCATCTCCTAGCTGCTCAACAAGAGCCATAGAAAAACGCCCAACTCTGAATGAAAAATGTTTGAGAAGTTTGGGGGGGGGGGGGGCGGAATCAAGAGAATGGACAATTCAGAAAGAGCAAGAGGACTAGGCAGAAAAACAAGAGAGGGGACAGGAAAGGGGAATCAAAAAACAGTCCTGAGATTCCAGACAGGGGGCACATCGGACATCCCCAGCCTCCCTTTGAGGGCATGTCACATGATTTGATTTGATTAAAGTGTAGGTGGAAAAAAAGCAAGTAAGTGATTGTTAATGTGTTATGTTTAGATCTGGAGGACCTTAAACAGAGTAAATCTGAAAAAGAGGGAGAGAGAAGAAAGTCCTACTCCCTACATAAAGAAAAAGAATAGGTGTGTGCAGCTTCGTGCCAGGTGGCTGTAGTATTTGCCATTATACATTTAGATAACATATATTATATATATTTAATTAGCTTAATACCCATTACATTAAGCAATGTCGCTGAATAAGTGCATTAATGAAAATAGCCTGCCTTTTCATTTACACTGTCAGCCTTTCATATCAGCTCAACGTTTGGGTGATTGCTGTTCAGTGTCTGGTTTGGAAGCGAATGTTCAAAGGTGTACATTTAATTTTCATTGATGAACCTGACGATTGTCCATGGTCCTTTACTGGACCACTTTCTAGAGTTCCGATAGCCACAAGTGTTTGTTTTTTGCCACAAGGAACAACGAGAAAGTGTCTTATGTTGTAACAAGATTTGTTTTTATAAAAAGTTAGCTCTTGGATTACTGTTATCGTTATCAAAACTACCTTGAGTTGAGGGTGGCAGGTTTCTCATAGCAAAAGACTTGTTCTTGTGGGTATAAGTTGTTTTTGATGCTGTGGACTGACCCTTGTGTTAGACTGATGAAGTGCAGAAATAAGGCATCTGCAACTAACCAACCTTTGGGACAACAAAACTCACATGGAAATTCTCTGTTTTTCTCACTTTCAGAACCAAAATAAGGAAGCAGTTGTGCATTTTGGGGGTACCTTCAAACGTATTTGGACTCTTTTGTTGTTGTTGTTTTTGTTTCTTTTTTTCAAAGATGAACTTAATCAGCCACAAAGAGATTTGGTTCATTCAGCTGCAGCTTGTTTAAGGCTTGAGGACAGGGGGTTGGCCTGAATGGCTTGTGATGTAACAGTCCACTCCCCGGTTGTTTGAAGACCCAAACTTCACTGCAGAACTATTTAGAACATTTACTTAATGAAATGTGGGGATACCATCCAGTTTCCGCCATTGAACAGACAGTGGTGCTGTCTCACCGAATGGATTGAAGTTTTTATCGTCAACCCGTGCCACGGTACTTTTCAGAATGGCCCCACTGGTTGAGGCCAACGCCAAGAAATGTCCCACTTCTATGCCACGCTCGCATGAATGAAGTCAGCAGAAATGCTGGCTGGTGGAGCAGTATTGTGTTTGCTGTGTGGCTTTTGTTGATTGATACCGGTTGATCATGTTCTGTTATGGATTTGAATGTCACTGCCTTATAAGTACATGTATACACTTGTTCTTGTACAGATCGATTGCATATGAGTTTGCTGGTTGTAACATTGAAATGTACTAGTAAAAAAGTAACCTTATCTGTGTTGGTATTTGCTGTTATATTCCTCACTGGATGAATTTATTTCAAGTTTTATTTTTAAAGTCATGATCATGAAACAAAGGTTGTTGTTTTTTACTTCTGTGCAAATCTGAAACAAGAATGACTGCTAGCGTTCTGAAACAAGATCCAAACACAGAAAAGGTTCAAAAGAACGCTATTTAGTAGGATTAGGACAAAACACAACATGCACATTTTGGGGGTAATCCTATTTTTTCAGGCTACAAAACGACACTTAAACAGCAAGAGTTAAACGGTGAACAATGAGATGTAGAATTAAGACACTCATCTGCTGTTGGTTCAGCTGTGTTGTTTTCCTGCCCAATACTTGGAAGGAATTTGCATGTTATGTTTTGTCCTAATAAATGGCATTCTTTTAACCTTTTACGTGTTTGGATCTTCTGTAAAAATCATGTGAGTCTGTTGATGAGTGTTTGTTCATCGGTCTGTAAGTTGTTGATCCATGGCAAAAGCTTAAATGTCAGCATGTATTTTTCTTCTAGATTACATATATAAAGTCTAATCAATGAGACTTTCATCATGCAAAATTTAAAAGACTTTGTTTATGTAATCTAGAAGTCAAAAATGCTGACTACTGATGGGGACTGCATTAATGGGCGCAGTGGTGTGAGCCGTTTTAATACTTCTTTCATTGTGGGAACAAACTTACGATTAGCAGTGTCCATAAACCAAAACATTTGAAGAGAATGGATCAATTGAGAACTGAAGTGGAACTGAACTGAGATCCTTTGGCTTACGAGTTTAGTGCTTTACCATTAGACCAAATGGGATTGTGGTGATCTCCCTTGAACTCCACCCTTTTGTACTAGTTTTGTGACCATGACCTTTTTATATTATTTTCACGATCACATGCAGGAGTGGCTGAAAAAAAAGTAAAACTGAACACACACACACACACACACATGCATGCACACACACACACACACACACACACACACATGCATGCACACACACACAGGCACACACACACACATGCACACACACACACACACACACACACACACACACACACACACACACATGTCTGTGAGTTGTTATTCTGTCAAATACACCTTGTGGATGCTTATTGTTTAATATATGTGGACTAATCAAGTACAGTTCCATGTGTTGCCCATAGCTTTGGCATGCACCGAAGGGGGATACTTAACATATTTCAGATCTGGCTTTAACTTTAATGCTGCACACTGACTCCCAAACTTTACATGATAACATTCAATTAGGTTTCCCACTTTTATGCATTTAGATTTATTAATTTTTTAATGGGTGACCTTGATCAAAGTGCAAAGTCATGCTGGCACCAGAAAGATGAAACTGAATGTTGTGTTTTGGAAAAAAGGTATTATTAAGGTGAGTTCAGACTTCATTTACTTGTTACATATTATGTGGGACACGATCGTAAACATAATGTGTATATTCAGCATAGATTTGAGGGTGATGCATTTCTGTCTTGGAAACAAAACTTACTGATAACTTCTTCCTGGTTTTGGTGACTGTGGTCCATTTT
Source organism: Alviniconcha marisindica (assembly GCA_018857735.1). Taxonomy (NCBI): domain Eukaryota; kingdom Metazoa; phylum Mollusca; class Gastropoda; family Provannidae; genus Alviniconcha; species Alviniconcha marisindica. The sequence continues at coordinate 210,421 of JABMCL010003293.1, read as the reverse complement.
CAGGCACACTTTCAAAAAAAAAAAAAATGGCCATAAAAGCTATTTTCCCCAGTTTTGAAAATAAGTTGATTGGGCAAATGCTCTTGTTTTTAGCAGCATCAATAACTCAAAGTAACTGCAAGCATCCAAATTGTGTACATAACATACAGCCAAACTTGTAAAGTGACCTGAATGTTAGATTTTGAGTCCAAAAATATATTGTCAGCTACGGACAATATATATGTAATCAAGGGAACATTTTAAAACAAAATCCTTGACAGTAAGTTTTTATTTTGATCTCTTCTACCCATGGGACATAACTTGTTTTAAGAAGTTGAGAAAGCTAGTTCCTTTAAATGTTTCAATTTCTATTCCATTAGTTATACATAAGTAACAAACTGTTTCTTGTCACTGAGAAAAGAATACTAAACCAAAAGAGTACATTATAAAGTAAGTACCACCCTTGGCCTAGCCTGTGTGTTTTTGTTTCTTAAAGTGTTATTTTATTATTAATAACATTTAATGTATTTGTGCTTAGAGACTATTCTAAGTGCATACACACACACACACACACACACACACACACACACACACACACACACACACACACGCGAGCATTCTGACTATACAAAGCTAAATATTCACAGCTAAAAACAGGCTTTTTAAAATCATATATTTGCCCCTGTTATTATATTGCCTCATTATAATATTATTACACTGCTGTCCTCCGCCTCCCCTTATGACCCCCACCCCCAAACTATTGTTTTATGATCACCCCACCCCCATCTCATGAGAGTGTGTCTCTGGTTTATCATTGCTGTATGACTGTGGGCTGCTTTTGTAGATTAAATTTCAGAAAGGGTTTGCATATGAAAAGCGTTTTGAAATGTTGCATTAATTTTGTTTGTGGCGGAGTTTGATGATCATCGGATGACCCTGTGCAGTTGACAAGACAGTAATATCCAACTAGTAACAATACTGTTATTGTTGTGGCTCAGTTTGAGAGAAGAAGAAAAAATGCAGATGACTGAAGTGTTATACAAGGCTGTGTGTGTGTGTGTGTGTGTGTGTGTTGTGTGTGTTGTGTGTGTGTGTGTGTGCATACATGCGTGCGTGCATGTGTGTGTGTGTGTGTGTCTGTCTGTCTGTCTGTCTGTCTTCTCTCTCTCTCTCTCTCTCTCTCTCTCTCTCTCTCTCTCTCTCTCTCTCTCTCTCTGTGCCTGTCTCTCCATTCTCTCTCTCTCACTCAGTCCACCCCACATAGAATGAATTGCTGCTTTATTACATTGAGAACCAGCTTTTTTTCTTTCTTATGTTGTTGTTGTTGTTGAGGGTATGTGTTACTGCTGTGCAGTGATCATACACATGCTGCCTTTCTTTCTGGTATAATAAAAAAAACCAAACAAATGTTGACCATATTCACACTTGCCTCCAGTCTGCCTGCATGTGTCTGTGCTTGCCTCTCACTCTGTGTGCCTGTGTACTTGCTTGCCTCTCACTCTGTATGCCTGTGTACTTGCTTGCCTCTCACTCTGTATGCCTGTGTACATGCTTAGCGCTCACTCTGCCTGTGTGCATGCTTGCCGGTCCCTCTGCCTGTGTACATGCTTGCCTTGCCACACCCTCTGCTTGTGTACATGCTTGCTGTTCAATCTGCATGTGTACATGTTTGCCACACCTGCCTCTGCCTTGGTAGCTTGCCCACACCCTCTGCCTGTGTACATGCTTGCCACAGCCCTCTGTGTACATTCTTGCCACACACCCCTGTGTGTGTACATTCTTGCCACAACCCTCTGCCTGCCTGTGTACATTCTTGCCACACCCCTCTGCCTGTGTACATTCTTGCCACACCCCTCTGTGTATATTCTTGCCACACAGCTCTGTCTGTGTACATGCTTGCCACACCCTCTGCCTGCCTGTTTACATGCTTGCCACATCCCTCTGTGTACATTCTTGCCACACCCCTGCATGTACATTCTTGCCACATCCCTCTGTGTACATTCTTGCCATACCCTCTGCCTGCCTGCTTACATGCTTGCCACATCCCTCTGTGTACATTCTTGCCACACCCCTCTGCTTGTGTACATTCTTGCCACATCCCTCTGTGTACATTCTTGCCACACCCTCTGCCCATGTACATGTTTGTCACACCCCTATGTCTGTGTACATTCTTGCCACACCCCTCTGTCTGCCTCCATGCTTGTTTTTCCATCTGCCTGCTTGCCTCTCATTTTTTACCTGTATTACCCCTTACTCTGCCTGCCTCCATGCTTGTTTTTCCGTCTGCCTGTGTATATGCTTGCCTCTCATTTTTACCTGTATTACCCCTTACTCTGCCTGCCTCCATGCTTGTTTCTCCGCCTGCCTGTGTATATGCTTGCCTCTCATTTTTTACCTGTATTAACCCTTACTCTGCCTACCTGAGTACCTGCTTGCCACTGCCTCTGTCTTCCTAATGTGCTGAATGCTCTCATTCCTTGGGTCAGTTGTCTCTTGATCTCACCTTTCTGATTGGTTTGGTTTTACTTGAAGGTTTGATTGAAAACGTTTTTTTTCAAATGCTTTTATTTGTTCCTTTACAGCAAAGGTGGTACACTGTCAATATCATACAGTTAAGGAAACGAGAACACTTGTACACATGCATGTATGTATGCATGGATGGAAAAAGAGGAGAATTTACAGACTGGCAAATAGTACACAATTGTGAACAGTGTGTTCATGCACAGGCACGCCCTGACTTCCTCATTTATTATTTTATGATTGCAGACTTGTTCACTCACTGGCGTATAGACTAAATTTCAGTTTTTAGTGTAAGCTGTGTGATTGGCAAGTATTTGTTAATATGTGTGTATGTATGTATGTATGTATAGGGCATTACAATTATTAAATGTTTGCTTTCATGTTAATTGTTACAGACCAACTGAATATGTGCCATAAATTTTAAAAAACAATGTTGAAAAAAAAGGGAGAAGAAAACAACAGCAGCACTACTACTGACACTATTTTTTACCCTGTAGTGATTTTGAGGCAGTAGATTTATTACCTTGAGATTGATTGGAGGTTTACCACACTAGCAGCACTGCAGAGTTCGGCTTAATCAGCACCTCGAGGCACAGCACTGTTGGGTTTGCCCTTGATCACTCTCCCTTTATAACTTACACTTGTCCAAAGTGCACATTTGATTAAATTTTGATTTGACAAAGGCTCAACTTTGTACTCTGCTGCTCTGAAATACACATGCATGCATGCATGCACGCACACACACACACACACACACTGACAACAACAACAACAACCACACACACACACACTCTCTCTCTCTCTCTCTAATGTCTTGAAAGTAGGAAATTTGGACTCTTTCCATCACTACAGGCTATGCATTCTTGCTGTCATGGAATATATCTATGTGCATAAGCAAAGACACAAGAAGAAAATGCCAACTATATTGTAAACATGAATGGCTTTTCTGGCTAGTGTACTGTCTAAATGCTACTTGAAACTTCTTCCAGACTGCTGACCAGTGTGGAATTCCGGATTTCAAAGCAAAGAAATGTAGCTTCCTGACCAGTATGGTTTATGTATTTGTTTTGCTGCTGCAAATCTGTTGCGATGAAACTAAAGTTTGTGGCATAGATTCTGGTAATGTTTTGCTTAGTTTGAAAAGAACTAGTGTTCTCAAAACATATTTTGTCCAAAAAGCAGAAGCGAATGAATATTTTGTTTTGAAAGGCACAGTTTATTTTGAATCTAGAAGCAGAGCAGAGTTTTACAAGTAGCAGTTAACAGGACTGGCCATACAAAACATCATCTAGTGTCACAGCTGGCAAGTTGACAAATCACACCCACTTTGGTGTTGTTCCTTGGGCTATGGCTAAGTGGGCTCCGGTTTTCAAGAAGGTCAGCTGGGACACATGGTGTTCTTTCTTGAACCTCAGAGCTAGTCTGCTAGTCAGTACTTTTGAAACTCCACTTCTAAATTAAACATAAAATCAGCAGGGCATTTTCAAACAACATCCTTGGTTTTGGTTTTTATTTAAAGTTGATCTCTTCAACCAGTTGGACAAAACATGTTTATGAGATGGCTGGTTTCTTTTGGGATTTTTGTCAATGATTTTAGTCACTGTTATTTGCACCCCCCCCCCCCCCCCCCCCACTTTAATTTGTTGTTGTTTTGTTGTTGTTGTTGTTGTCATGCACTGCTTGTACAAGTAGGCATCACTAAATCAGGTTCTTGGCTTTTGTCGTACCTCAGGTTATTGGCTTTTGTCATACCTCAGTATGTGTGTGCACTTACATTTCACCTCCTGACCCCAGTTTATTTTGAAACCTAATTAAATCTCTGCTCCTTCTCAAAGAACAGATGACCTGGTCATACCTTTGCCTTACGGTTTAATGTTTTTCAGAGTGTTGTGAAATTTGGCAAAACATGTACTGTGTAAAAATAGTGTGTTTTGTGGCTTGGCAATCTGTAGCATTAGGAAACCTTTTTTGTCCATGAATGGAAACAAAATTGAGCAGAAAGAAAGTTAAACCTAACAAATAATCATACCTGAGTTGGTTGCACTTTTGAATGGACAATCAGTAAGTACATAATAATAATTTATGTCTACATAATAATAATTTATGTCATTTTGATTACATTTCTGTACACCCGCAAAGACACTCAAGCTATTAATTTGTATTTATGTCACTTAAGCAACCTGACAGGGATAAACTGACTGAGATTATTAAGATCATTGGCTAAAATGGTAAAGTGACCCTACTAACAAATAACATCAGCCAGCAAGACATCAAAGACTGCCAGTTTTTCAGACACCTAAGTAACACAGTAACATAAAACAGCAAGTTAAGAGACAATCACTCATGCACATACGCCAATATGCAGCTCACGCCAGATACACAGGAAACTATCAGCTATGCTTGGGTTGGCAGTGTTTGATCATAGGTGCCAAAAAACAAAACAACAAACAAAAAACAAGGAAAGCTGCACATTAGGTGTAAGCACTTTGGTAATTTACTCTGACTTGCACATTCCAATTTGTATATACTGTTGTGGGCATTACCTGTCCTTTTTTTTTCTTCTTTCCCCCAGCTGAGCAGTGTACACTGTCACAGGGTTCAGCAGAACAGGACATGTTTTTTCTTCTTTTTTCTTTAAAGTCTTTGGCAGCAAGTCTAGCTAGCTGAAGAGTTCCTGGCTGAACACGCTGGGTCCAGAGTACACTTAAACGAATCAGAATAACCACTAGTGCACTTGCAGGACTTTTGTTTGTTTGTTTGTTTTGTTTTGTTTTTAAATGCCCATTTGGAGAAAAAGAAAGAAAGAAAAAAGCACAATTCACAAATTCACATGCATTTTTTCTCTCTCTTAATTTGTTATGCAAGATGTAAATTGGAATAAGAAAATGTTGCACTCAGTTCTTTATCCACTGCAATGAACAAAAAGAAAAAGAAAAAAGAAAGGGACACAATTTTTTCACCACCTTGAGGGATATACGAGAAGTTTTATGAACTTTTTCCTTGTTAAAAATTATGAAGTAATGTGAAGGTGAAGTCAAACCCTTGAAGTAATATTTCATGTGGTCAAGTCAGTTGGCCATTGTGATATATGTGGCATAAGTGATATAAGAGAATTTTGACAAGTAACACTCCTCTGTTTCATCTCGTGCAGTTCTCTTTTCTTCATTGTCATAACTGCTGATAGCTGCACTGTTTTAAGGGAAGATGTTAGTTTGAGAAATGTGGATTGTTTTATCAAAAGGGTGAACATTTGTTATAGTTCATGTGCAATCACTGATAATTCATCTCTCTCTAAGTGCAAGATGAAAACCTTGGTCATGTATCTATATGAAAGGCCAATGAACTCCACTTTGGCTGGAGCAAAATGACTCATTGTGATGTGGTAAGTGGATGACAGTGACGACACCACCCATCACACATGAACTGTATAACAACTGTTCGCTCTTCTGGCACACCAAACTAAATTTATCAAATTAACAGTCCTCACTGCAACTTTCGGCACAGGTGCAAGAATGACCGAGTATACTTCACATGTTATGTCTGGTGCCTGTGACAAAGGTCACAGTGAGATTTAGTTTGAATAATAATAATAATGCACTTTTCATGTGCTGCTTCTCCCTGGAGTACAAAGCCCATTACAAAGCAAAGTACCAAAACACTGTCAAAACAAACTTCTGCGAGCACACACACACACACACAGTCAGCAGGATAGCTTGAAGAGGTGAGATTTTCAAAGATGTGAAATTTTGTGGGTTGTCCCATCTAAACCACAGCACCTTAGAGAACCAAGCTGTTGATTCTGAACAGCAAGGATCCTCCTTTCCACTGGGCTTGGCCTACTGAGTACTCAGTAGCAAAGTATGGGTGTATTGATTATTTCAACTATTCATTATTTGCAACAGCCATGCCCAAGAAAACGGAGCAAAACGTGTATGTACTGCAGTACACTGCACACATCAGCAAATGTTAGGCTGCAGTGTTTTAAAAAAATTCAGTTTGTGAGTGTCATGCATAGTACTAGCAGTGCAACTGCTGTGAAACCCAAAGGGTTCCATTTGTGTATATATATATATATATATATATATATAATACTGCAAGTGTTGACAGTACCATCTGGAATATTTCTGTTCTCTTGTTCAACAGGAATTGTTCAAAGTTGTCCTCGATGCCGCAGGGCCAATCAGGTTCCTGTTTCTGAATCAACGATGTTTTATGTAATGACCTGTCATTAGTGCTCAAAATATAGTGCATACGTTCTGTTACCCGATTCATTGCTCTGTGTGTGCGCATGCGTGTGTGGCTTGCATAGTGGAGAGAGATTACTCTGGTGGGAGAGAGGTAGTCTTTGAGAGCTAACCTTCAACATGCACACACTTCAGTCACACAGACGTTCAGACAAGACATTCACTTAATCACGACACAACAGCAACAAGACAAGGGCCAGCGACCAACTCAAATGATGAGAAAATCTAGAGACGGTCATTTGGCAAAGTTTGTATTTAAGACATTACTCTGATTAAAGAAGAAGAAAATGCCAAGTAAATTTCAGGGTTTTTTTCAAAGTAAGCATAGAGACTGACTGGTTAAAAACAAGCTAGTCTCTAACTTGTTGAAAAGCAGTTTGTGTAAGATAACAATGCAGGTTGAAAAAGAACAAACTGTAGAACTGTCAGTTTTGCCTGTGGCTTTGAAATAAAACCACTCATCAGAACTGGCATGAATGGGCAGACAAGCATAACCATGCAAACTGTGAAAGACCTCACTTAACTTTTTCTTCGCTTTTTGTGTCACGTCAGTTGTCTCCCTTGAATACTGCGCCAGTCAAAATTGTTGACAAATAATTTAACTGCATCCAAAAGAAACTGTGGATGTCAAGGTGTGGTACAGACAGCTGACTGCACTGGTGGCCTAGGACTGGTCACCAAACTGGCTCACATTTTTTCATGCAACTCACAAACGGATACAATTCTTGCAAAACATTTATTCGCAAAAAAGTTTATTTTTTCATACATCAAATTATTGAGTAAACATTAGCATTTTTTCACACATCAAATTATCGAGTAAACGTTAGCACTGTGTTCAAGTCCAATACCACGAGAGACAGACTGAATGATAAAGAAAGATGACGAGTAATGGTCCACCAACAGCACTTCCAGAGACGCATTTAGCAGATAACCATGACCATCCATCCTGCTGCTGAATAATGAAACCGTTTTTCACCTGCATCTTGATTTGGGGCAATTTTTGAAGATCTTGCTGCCTTCAGAGAAACAGAAGTATAAGCATTTCTGCCCATGACATCTTTTCTCTGAAGGCAGCCCAAAAAGAACACTGATAAGAAATGAAGAATAACCATTTTCTTTCTTCAGCAAGTAATTCAGCAGCAGGATGAGAACAGCATTTTGTATGCATTTACATTACTTCATAAGCATCATGACAGAATAACATATGTTAGTTACCTGAACATAAAAATATATGCATAAAAAGCATTAAATGTCATTTCATCGCTCAACTGATGGAATTCCACCTGCTGTCAGAAAACCTGATGCCTGCATGGGAGTTCAACAACAAAAACCAAGCGCTGTCCCTTGGCAACACAAAAAACATTACACTGAAGGCAAACGGTACTGACCCACTGAAATGAACAAGTTCATCATAACCAAACATGCTATGTGAAACCGCGATAAACATGACCCAGGAAAGAAAAACCAAAATTTAAACAAAGAACTACTGTATACTAAGCCACTTGAGTGCAAAACTGAGACCCAAAGGGAAACAACTCCACTGCATTTACATGGTTGGAATGGTGTTAGTTTACTGTCACTGGTCACCACTTCATGAAAACACCTTCGTATAGTTTTATATATATCTATATACAATATATAATATATATATCTGCTTGCCCAGCACACTGACCAGAGCTGAGCTGAAAGGTAAAGGAGTTGCTTGTGCAAGAACAAATTACTCTCACAGTGAAACGTTTCACTAGTCTCATTCAGCCCCTGTCTGACAAAAGGAGTTTCAGGCCTGTGGAGAGGGTTGGCTGTGATGACTAAAGCGCCACCAAAATACAGAATGCCAGCTTTCATCCCATCTTTCGATCGGACAGCCGAGCACCATATAGAAATACAATTTAGTGTGTAAGGCAGCTGAGGGTGAATTTAAAGGTCTCCCATAAAAAACACCCACACTGCAATACACCTGTTATCCTTGCTTGGTTCGATGGACAGTGAAAATGGCCATATTCAACTTCCCAGCTGCAGATCTGGTCTGGCAAACACGCACCTGTGAGAGCTGAAAGTAACATGCGTCTCCGCAAACAACACACACAAACTGTGTCCCGACATACCATGATCTGCAGCTGAACAGTTTGTAAGTTAAAGTCGAACAGAAAATGAACCAGCTCTAGTGTGACACTCGGCTGTGAGAGTAATCCACTGCAAGCACTTCACGGTAGGGCAGGGAAAGGCAGGTGAATGCCTAACACATGACAGCACACTGCCTGGCACAGGTTATAAATTATACACAGTCAGTGTTCTGGACCTCTCGGAAACTAAACACACATTTGTGTATATGCCAGGCAAAGCTGCTTTGCAATCTCCAACAAAGAAGTTCAGAGAAAGGTTAAAAACAAAACAAAAAAACTTCCCTTCCCAAACAAAAACTGTATTACACAGAACTTCTGCCCTGGTAAGACTTTTCAGAATTACCACACAAAAGAACAAGATAGGAAGACATAACAAAGAAGCATAAAAAGAAATAATTCTGAAGCACAGTGACAATGTATCTTGAGCTACCAAATATTGTACATCTTGCTACAGTTACTCAAACCTGCTTCTAATGTCATAAACTGACAGCACGTAGCTGCTGTGCATTATTATATATATATATATATATATATAATATGCAAGTTTTCTTTTTTCTTCTTTTCTAAACTGCACATCATACAAACTGTCTACAGCTTTGCCAGTATTATCAAATGCTCTCTGAATGATGAACAGCATGAGTCATGAGACTGGAATGCAGCACTGCACCACCTCTGACTAGGAGATGAAATCAAACTAGACCGCAGCCTCCAACTGAGGTTGAGATCTTTCGATGGCGAACCCCATGTCAGCAATGCTCAGCTTGACTCTCCTCTCAGACAGAAATTTGCAATGCACAGATGCTACTCCCCTTTCCCCTTCTGCAGTTTCGCAACTCAAGTGGCTTTACCTTACGTTCCTACCAGTTTCAAATGGCAACTCTTAGAGAACTGGGTCTTTGAAACACCGTGAAGCCTGATAGCGTCACTGGCATTGTTTATGATGATGATGTGGGGCTTCATGTCCTTGGATGCCGGGCTGACATATTAGGGACAAACTGTAATCATTGTTTATTCATCGCTTGAGACTTAAGTAGTTATTTAGTCCTATATAGAGATATCACATATCTGTATACGGTTGGTTCATTACTCATTCAACATTGCATTAAGACATAGGTGCAAGCTATGCCTACAGCATGTTCAGTGTGAGCAAAAACGCTGTGGGCAGCAGTGACTCTATGACAGAAATGTGCGCACTGTGCCCATGATGTTCTTGCCACATGCTGGGCAGTCATCAAACATCTCCGAGCACGCCTCACAGGTGATGAAGTGACCGCAGGGCAGGAAGGTGATGCCGCTGGTGGCCAGCTCAACCTTCTTGCAGGCCCGGCACATCCTGCGCTGCTTCAGTCTCTGGTTCTCTTTCACAAGCCGTTGTACCCGCTCCTGCTCTTTCAGCTGGTCTTTTGACACAGGCTCCAACCCCACTGCTCGCGGCATCTCTGCAGAAAGCCTTGTGGACTCGTTGCTGGCACTCTGTAACTTACTGTCCTCTTTCTCTGCAACCAAAGCAGCAGCACCCACCGGCTTCTCTTCTGCCTTCTCTTTCTCAACTTTTTCTGCCTGCTCCGCCAAGTGACGTTTCATCACCAGATCCGCCTGCAGTGCTGGGTCCTGGCAAATGTGATCGACAGCACTGAGAAGCTCAGCAACACTGGTGAAGTCACTCCCATGGTCAAGCCGCTGAATATCAATGGCTAACTGTACCACGTGCTCAGGAATGCCCAAAAAACAGACAGCTGCCTTGGCAGCGCTGATGTCTCCAACAGCTGGTGCATCTGTAAGTGTAAGCAAAGTAACACACCACATAAAACCATATTTACCATGTCAATGATGGAATTGTAAGATCCAAACACATATTTTAAATAAAATCTTATTTTAGAATGCTAGCAGTTATTCTTGTTTCAGACTTTTGATGCAGTTGTAAATTATGGAATATTTTAACACTGACTTCGCACTGTAGTGTAACACATTAAAGCGTAACCGCCCAATATTAAACCACCCTGACATTTGGGTGAGTGTAAATTACACTAGTGTAACTGTAACAGTGTAAGCTTCACAGAAGGAGAAGGAGAATCACATCAACAACAGTGATTTCAACAGTGCAGTACCTCAATGACAGGGGTGGACACAAGGCACTATGACTATGACTATGCCAACATGTTCAAAAAACAACAAAACATACAAACAAAATATAAGACAGCTAAACCTCAAAAAGAATACATTATTTTTCATTTGTAAACATAATACATTAGAGAATAAGTGCACACACAAAATGAAACTTGTGTGACATCTAGAAAACGCACATATATTGCAATCTGACTGAGTGATAAAAAATTTCCTTTGTCTTTTCTTTTCTGCATGCCACCAGTGGTGAAATGTTGCCCAAACTACTGGGATTCCCACAGTATAATGAAGAAGAAGAAAAAGTGAGAATAATCCAAATAATATGGTTGTGGCTACTCCTGTTGGGAAGAACTTAGAAGGCTGAATAATAACACACATCTGCCGACCTAGATTAGCTGGCTCTGAATCTGATTGCAAATGCAATGCCAGTGATTCTGAATCTGATTTCAATTATTATTTTTCCCTTTTATTCTTTTCTCATACCACTTTACTATATAGGACTCTGCAGGGCCCCCTACCCCACCCCCACCCTAAAAAAAAAGTGCAGCATAATCTCCGAGCAATTTTTGCTCGATCAAATGGAAGGTGGCTGCCAAATCCAAAGAAGATGAACTGACCTGACGGACCCGTATGCTTTGGCTCATTCTCTGCTGTTGTCGCCGACGACGAATTCGATCTGACGCAGTTCTCATCTGGAAACTTCGGTGGCGAACTGATCTGTTCTGTCGGGCTGGGAGGTGGACTGTCCACATATTTATCAGGCCGACATGTGTACAAGGAGCCGCCCAGAGACAGTGATGGGGTCATCGCCAACGCCATCGCTGTTTGTTGTTCCCTAAAAAAAACAGCATCAATCTTATAACTAACCAGCAAACAACACAAATTACGGTGAACATTATTAGACTATAATTTTGTTTAAACCTTGGGAGGAAATCGAGTTCACACTACGTAGAAAATTTCTTACACAGCACAGCAAAAGATGGCGTCTTGTTGTGTCGTTCCTTCCTTCCCACAATCCATCAACCAAAGACGTCATTGATTAAATGTAGTAACGGGAAAATCCGAAAGGCTAGACTGTTTATTTATAGTTCTGGAAACTCCTAAATTTACTTGACACGACAGGAATAACGCATACCTGTAGAGTTAATTATATCAGGAAGGCTCAAGCCACACACGCCTTTCGTAATGATTACGAGTCGATCTGTATGAATCTCTCTCTCTCTCTCTCTCTCTCTCTCTCTCTCTCTCTCTCTCTCTCTCTCTCTCTCTCTCTCTCTCTCTCTCTGTTTCGTGTGGAAATTTTCATGTATAACGTTTCTCTCGAGTCATTCATTCTTGCCAATACTGAGATGATGCCTGTAATTTCGAGCGGCCGGTTCGACATGATCAAGCTTTCTCTCTCTCTCTCTCTTGTTGTTTTGTTTGTTCCCCCCCCCCCCCCCCCCCCCCCCCCCCACAGACACACACTTTTTTCGCACTAAACTCATACGAACTAATATCATATACAGTTTTGATGTAGGCAGTACCTGAGTTTTGGTGCATCTGAAATACATGTGTAGTATTAGCCGGTAGAATTAGTCCCTCATGGGCGAGGGCTGGAGGCTGATGTAAAAAGACCCTGTGTCTACTCCACTACCCTCGTGAAATAAAGTTTATTCACTGATTCTCTCTCTCTCTCTCTTAGAACTCCGCCCAGTCCTTCTCAGTGCGGATTGCTTGTGACGGAGTGACTTTTTTCTCTTCTCCCCCCCCCCCCCCCCCCCCCGGCCCCTCCCTTACTGTTCTTTATGATAAGTATTGACTGCTTCGGTTTTCCGAACCTTTTCCAGTACTAGATACTAGTCATGATCAGATGTTCTACTGCCTTAGTTGCTGGTCAGAGTGTATGCTCAAGCCGTGTGTGTATTCTCTCTCTCAGTCTCTCTCTGTCT
>JABMCL010003293.1:135000-187500 GCA_018857735.1 Alviniconcha marisindica | reverse complement strand
AACACACACACACACACACACACACACACACACACACACACACACACACACACACACACACACACACACACACACACACACATACTCACTCATACACACACTGACACACACACACACGCACGCACACACACACACACACAATCCAAAATAAATAAATTAAAAGAAATGCCGGTATTGATCGGATCACCGGGTAACCAGAATGGACTGATACGGATGTAGAATGAAAAGGAATTTGACGACAAAGTTTATTTTGTATTTTACAACAACAACAAAAAAACCCAAAAACCCATCCACTGACACACACACACTCCAAAACAAATAAATAAAAAGAAATGCCGGTATTTTGATTGATCACCGGGTAACCAGAATGGATACGGATGTAGAATGAAAACGAATTTGACTACAAAGTTTATTTTGTATTTCACACACACACACACACACACACACACACACACACACACACACACACACACACAACACACACACACACACACACATACACACTGACACACACACGGCACACCCTTTCCCCCCCTTTTACTTCGTTCCCATAACATCATGACACCCCTTGACGAGTTTTGGAATGCTGACTGAATCTGGTGTAAATCGCGGCTTTAGTGACGGTGGAGTTGGGGCGGATGCGTCTTGCGCCGCCCAGGGGTCGGAGCCCAAAGAAACTGAGACTGACTACAAAATAGCTAAATACAGGACAACTTTATTAACTTGATTAGCCATCCGAGCGGAAATTCACATGGTCTGCCATAAACTGAACGTCTAGTGGCTTTGCACTGACCAACAGCACATGCTCCTCTCTCTCTTCGAAACTGCAATCCACTCGCACACTGAACAGCCGCGCTACCGCAATCCCATCAGTTCAGTCCCAAACATTCGGCCTCCAACTCATCAAAATCACGATCGAACCGGCCGGATGATGAACCGGGAAGATAGACTAGAAGTAAATAACTTTGAGTACAAATCCTGGCAGCAGGTCACGCATGCAAGGCTATACTCTGACATACTCCAGAACCTTTCACAACTCTGGATTCTCAGCAGCCCGGACTACCGTACGACCAGACCTAATTTCTGCGTCCGCTGTATCCTGACACTGTCCGGGAAACCGGCCAAAAACAAGCAAATAAAACTCCACAAAATGACGTGTGCACTTCCTGAACTCTAGATATCATGTACGCAAACCGAAAGGGCGACACATGACATTACGTGTCCCCCCAAAAAGACAACTGATTTTGAGCCACCGAAGAGGGCTTGGGCCCATAAGGCTTAGGCCTGTTTTGCTGAAGGGCCTAAGCCCGTGTAGCCAAACTTAGTAATATCGGGAATCTCCGAAGTCGCTCAGCTGGTTAACTGCGTAGTTTCACGCACGTCGCTCCCCCAATGAAGGCGGAGTCACTGGGGATTGGCTCTGTGCTAACGTCGGTGACGTTGTCCACGCACTGTGTGCGCACTGCAATACTTGGCCTAGCCGCGGTAACAACACAAAATGGAATTTAACTATTAGCTCTCGAAAGACGTCACACACACACACACAAACATAACAAAGACCCGACTGAGTCGCCTACGCCTACGCGGCGGTGACTCTCACCTGGCATGCGAGTCAGTAAATCACTGAAATACAAGTATCCTCTCAAGTCATTTTACGGCAACTGACAGTAAGGGTCGCACGACCGGACCTACACTGACTTATCTTTTCACTAAATATCCGAAAAACTGCCGCTGACTCTATAAGCCAGCTATCAGTTCAGGACTGACATGGTAAGCATGTTCAGTTCGGGCAAAGAAGCACACACACACACACACACACACACACACACAGCTGGAGTAACGGCGGCAGTTTAAAATGAACACCAGAGAAAATCGAGAAAACAAAACGATTCGATAATGAGAATAAAAGAAATATGGTATATATATATATATATAACACAAGAGAAAACGGCCGAGAAAACAAAATTCGATAATGAGAATATATATATATATATATATATATGACACGACATATATATATATATATATATATATATATATATATATATATATATATATATATATAAAAGTGTCGCCGGCATAATGATAAATTATGTTTGTCATCGAAAGCCGCCTCATGCAAACAGTGCATGGACACACAAAAGGGTCATTTTTGGGCAGCCTGAAGCGGCGCAACACAGGTTGCAAGCACCACAAGCCACTGAGAAGAGATATCTCAGTATTGTCATGGTTTCACATAACACCTGAAAAAGATAGCATATGAAGAATAAGACGCTTTTTAAACACCGAAGGACTGACTGGAAGCCTCAATGCGCTGGGCAATGTGAATTCCGGCCAGACAGCAGGACCAGAATAAACCTGGCTGGACTTGAACAGATCTATCCTAGGTATTGGCACATCTTGAGCTTTCTTGATGAATTCCGCCTCGAGCTTTGATTAATCGCTAATTTTGTTCAGTGAGAGATAATTCGGTGCCGGCCTGCCCGATACAATCTCAGTTGTGCACAAAAAGTGCTTTATTACACATTAGTCTAGAAGATAGCGGGAGAATTTTAGCCGTTTTGTAGTCTTTATCCGGCGTAAGGCTAGTTCGTTTTAGAAGAACAGTTTTAATTGTTTGCCTGTGTAGTGACTTCAAAGGTTTTTGCAAAGTGTCACTTGCTGAATCCCCAAAAGTTGAAGCATAATCTATAGGCCTACCTGACTGAATGTGTGCTTGAACTTCAGTGAAATGTTTTTGTTTTTCTTTGTTCTGGCATTGAAGTCAAAGAAACGCCTAATTCTTGCTGACTGGTAAACCTTTCATACCGTAGTTTTGCGCAGGTCACTAAGGTCAGATTATTGTCAGTTGTTTGTGGTCACTGAGCTCGGCTATTTGTTGATTACCAACGGAAAGGTGCGCAGATGGTGAGTAAAGTAGTTGACGCTTCTTACCCGTCATGTACTTCGTTTTTGACGGGTTAGGAGACCGTCATAAGATTAAAATGAGTTCATTCAACAACATCAGGGACATGACTGGAGAACAGACGTTATTGCAGGTGCGTCCTGTCCAGAGGTGTGAATTGTCGTGTCATCTGCTAAGATGTCACATTGTGCAGAAGGGATATGTAAAGGTAGGTCGTTTATAGAGATGGAAAACAGGAGAGGCCCTAAGGCAGATCCTTGGGGAACTCCAAATAAGTCTTAAAACCTGGTTGCTTCTCTTTTGAAGGAAACTTTTGGAGGCGGCTGCTGAGGAAGGAGCAAATCAAACTAAGGGTGTTCGCTGATAGGCCGTAGAGGGTTAATTTTCTAAGAAGTAGGTCATGACTGATTACGTCAAAGGCTTTAGTAAAATCACTGAACAAAGCCCCCACATAATTTGTTTATACTGATTTCGGATAGCCAGGTGTCGATCAGCTCTGTTAAGGCTATGTGGCAGAAGTGGTTTTGTCTGAATCCTGATTGTTTTTCACAAAACAAGTCATTAACAAGAAAATGCTTCATGACATGATCATTGATGTGTTTTTCTAACGGTCAGTTTTGACAAGATAGAACAGAAATGGGCCTAAAGTTTGAAGGGTCCGATCTGTAACCAGATTTGAAGAGGAGGATAACTTTTGCTTCCTTAAATACCTGGGGGAAGGTGTTGTTGTCTTCTTGTCCACACAAAGGTGTTATATAAATATATAGGTAAGAGTTTCAGTAATAAAAGATGCCAAGATGCAATAAAAGATAAGAGAGAGAGAGAGAGAGAGAGAGAGAGAGAGAGAGAGAGAGAGAGAGAGAGATGGCCGGGGAGTGGAGCGCTCGCCTACTCGGCGGCATTGGTGCGTGGACATCGTGACCTTAGTAAGTAAGTACCGTGCTGAAACATGAACTTTAAGTCCACAGAAACCGTAAGTTTATTAAGTGCGGGAAGAATGGGGTATCAATGGAGGTGGTGGTAAGGGAGATCATATACCTATCGCTACACTGTCACCACCAGAATGACTCTCCTGGGCAGCGATGAGAGCCATTTTAATGTTTCATTAACCTCTTTACTGCCATGCCACTTAAAATATCTGATAAAGGTGCCAAACTTGAAACCCTTAAGCCTTTTTGGCACTGGCATATGAAAGGATTTTGTCATCAAAACGCACAGCATTGACCGGAAAATACGCTGTTTGCAGGCATGTGCATGCATCTTTCAGCCCGGAAATTTTACAGGCTGGGGCAGAGAAGGGGTTAATTGTGAGGGACAAAGTCACAAGACAGTGTCCACAAACCACAACCTTTTTGAAGAGAAAGAGCCGAGGCCCTTCTGCTTACCAGCCTATACCGCTAGGCCAAACCGGCTCACTCGTGACTCTCGAAACGAAGGCTTCTAAGGAACACCCCGAGCCTCCTGTTCCAGCGAGATCCATCCAGAGCAGCTCGGAACGAACGTCAGTCCTTTTAATTAATCTACACCGAGGTGCGGCGTCGCATGCATTATACCTCCAACTAACTTACGGTCATTGTTAAAACAAGGAAGCTTCCCCCTGCTATGATGTAAAACTCTCACCCAATTTGTGTTTTCTGTATAAAGTCGCTTGTATGTGTTTCAGTGCTATGACTGGTTCTGGTCCTGCTTACCTTTCTGAACTGCTGCATAACTACACTCCGTTTCGTACACTACGCTCTTCTTCTAACACACGCATGCTGGAAATCCAACAATACAAACGCAAGACTCGTGGCTTTCGCACCTTCTCTTGCTTTGGACTCCGCATTTGGAATTCACTCCCACAAGACCTTAGACACTGCTCAACCCTGTCATCTTTTAAAGCCAAACTGAAAACCTTCCTCTACTCACAGTATTTCCATCCTAACTAATATCAGTACCCAGTTTCTGCTACAGTCACTGTGTGTGTATGCGTTTGTTGTTGTTGTATACTTTATGTAAATTGTTTTGGTAGGACTATGCTCTGCATGTGTATAGAATATCATATTTAGGTTAATATGTATCATGTGAGCGCTCAGGGCGTAGATGAGCGCCTGATAAATGTACATTATGATTATTATTATTCCCATCCGGAGTGCGTGGTTCTTCGGGTGGCCCGAGCTGTGCTATGTTCCGATCCCGAGCATATTCGGGGACAGTCTTCATCATGAAAAACAGCACTGATAAGCTGTAAAAACTAAACCAAAACAAGATGTCTTTTTCTTTAATTTTTCATCGTTTTTGACCGTTTATTTGTTGTTTAAGTGTCGTTTTGTGTCTTGGTAAAGGGGATTTCCCCGAAAATTGGCGTTTTGTGTGTCCGTGTTAAAATAAATAAGCGTTCGTTTGAACCTTTTTGTGTTTGGATACTGATAAGCCACGTTCAGTTTCTTCTTCCGCCTACAGTATCCAACTACAACACTGATCTGAGACTGACGTAAGCGATTTAAGGATTTGTAACCGTCTTCAGCTTTACACACCCTCCCGTACTCTGTGTAACATTGCTCTACTCTGGCAAACCGACGACGACGAGAGAGAGAGAGAGAGAGAGAGAGAGAGAGAGAGAGAGAGAGAGAGAGAGAGAGAGAGAGAGAGAGACGTACAACTGCACATGGCGGCTGTACGGACACCGTAAGACTCGGGGATAAAAAAACAAAAACAAAACAAACAAAAAAGCTTACCACACCGAGCAATGGAACTTCCTGTTTTGCGTCTGAAATTTAGTCGGACGCTCAGCTTTGTGTAGCTATACCACTTTTGACTCTACCAACTGAGCTATCCCCGGTTCTAATTAGAACCCACCCCCTTTTAAATATTTATTTTTAAGTTCTTGGATATTTTTTTTTTACATCCCGTCAAATTGCACAGGGTCACCTGAAGACGAGTCACACACTCACAGTTACTCCACATCCAAGTCAAAACGTAAGTTACCAGAAGACAAATAAAAAGCTGGCTCACAGTGCATGATGCAAAAGTAGATAAATTGAATTAAACACAACACAGTTACGATGAGCTCAATTTTATTTCAGAGATTTGTTCTATTTTAGTTTAGAAACAGTTGTGACATAAAAACGTTTCCAGTCAAATCTGTAATCGCTTGATACAAACAATTACATGTATCAGTTTATCTTAAAAACAAAACAAAACAAAACACAAAGACAATGCTATTCACATTGTGATTCCACCCACCGCTGGGGAAAAAGAGCATCAATTTCGTATGGGCTTCTTTCTTTCCACAGGTTTATCAAGTGTGTGTTGGTGAGAGCGGAGACTAAATAAAAAATGAATACTAGTTGTTGCCAGATATCTAACGCCTGGTCATCCGCGAATATTATATCAAAATACACCAAACCACAAGTGAAGTCTGATTCATTTTTCACAATATCATTGCATGTCTGAAGCATGCTGGGGGAAAAAAAATGTAAAAAAAAGCTGAATGAACCAGCAGACAGAAAACAGAGCAGCAAGTGAAACACACAAAGCAATATGCGATCTACTCCAGGCTTTATGTAAAATGAAGGCACCTTTGATAGCCATGGAAAGAGGGGACATGAATTTCTTCATCCATGGTAGTCCAATGCACTGGAAACAGTGACTTATCAAGTGAAAGTGACAGCGTCAGAGAGAGAGAGAGAGAGAGAGAGAGAGAGAGAGAGAGAGAGAGAGAGAGAGAGAGTTTGATTTTTTATTGCTTTGGACGAAGTCCATAACAATGTGGTGAAAAAGTCCAACTGGTGCACTTAACAAATTTTTCTACCACATTAACATGAAGAAGAAGAGAGGGGGGGGGGGGGGAGAGAGAGGAGATTTTAATACACTATACGATTCAAATATTTATTTTGTAAATCAACAATAAATAACCTTAAAGTAAATCCAAACAAGCACAGATCTTATTTGAGCAGCTAAAAAGCAGTCACAATTTACACTGGTGAATAAAATGACTGTCAACTGTAGATGGTTGATGCTTATTTGGGTTGTAAGTGTACTTTAGATGTATGCATGTGTCTGTCTCAAAGAAACAAAATGAGAGAGAGAGAGAGAGAGGAGAGAGAGAGAGAGAGAGAGAGAGAGAGAGAGAGAGAGAGAGTCACGAAAAGTGCAAGGTTCACACTGAACTGTACAAAACTCGGTCATAACTCATATCATCATATGCAACCAGGACCAGTTCCTTGTCTTTCTTGCAGACCACAAGTGGAACCATCGCTCTCACGTTCTTCAAAGGAACCAGCCTTCTCAAAGCAAGTTTTGTCCTACAGGTTGAAGAGATCAAGTTAAAACTTCAAATTAAGGATTTCAGCTTCAAAGTAAAACTAGAAAATTGGTCTCACCCCCACCTCATTTGGGCATTTGTGTATTAAAAAAAGAAAGTTTAAATCACGGAGTTTGATTTTAATAATCCTCTCAAATCAAAATCCTGAAATGCCCCATTGGTGTTTTAGAACACAAATTTTACGAGCGATGATCAGTGCACAAAACATGATAAACTGTCACAGTTCCTTGCCACACAGTGCCCTCTTTGATGTTTGTCACTGAGTTACACAAGCATGTGTTACTCATGTTGGGTCACGAGGTACGTAGAGACAATAAAGCTGTCTGAATGTGACATAAAATCAATGGGGCATTTTCAAGCAAAATTCTTAACTGTTCTGTTTTTTTTTTCACCGATCTCTTCTAGTTCTACCCATCGGATACTTGTGTTGAGAAGGCTGGTTGCTCTAAACACCGTTAGCACCACACAGCATTCGTGATCCTTGTACTGACCACAATCTGGGGTTAGTTGGGTGTTAAGGGGTTTGAAGGCATAAACAGCTGATGTTCTGAACCCACAAATAGGTCACAAAGGTTGTTCAAAAGGCTATCGCTATTGTGTACATTTTGTACCTGTGCTGTCACAAAATTGACAATATTCCTGACAATTTTGCTTGGCCAATGCTAAATGGTAACAAACCACTAAACTCACTGAACAGCACAGCAGCTAAGAAACAGATCCACATCCATCGACTGGTAGTGAAATGCATGTGATTGCTGGGTGTTTGCTTGCTCAAAGGCTGTGGAGTCTGTCAGTTAATGTCACACTGAGGCAAACAAGACATTGCTGTAGTCTGTCAGCTAATGTCACATTGAGGCAAGCAATTAAGACATTGTTGTATGTACATTTTTGCGTGGTTTGGCAGTCACATTGGCTGAAACCGTTTCATTTTGTCCCTTGCATGTTGTTTTTTTAATACATTTTTCTGCATCTTTCTGTCCGGGGCATTGTGCCTTAGATTTGGCTAGGGATCATGCGCCATAGAAATGTACATTATTATTATTATAAGACGTACAGTGATGTACAAAGAAACCACACCGGTGAGGCCTGGTGAGGTATCAAAGGAGATAAAATGTTATACAGCATGCTTTAAATGCACAGATGACATGCAGACCCCCGCCCCCCCCCCCCCCCCAATCAAATTTAACATTAAAAACACTGAGTGAACACTTAAGTGATTGGTTACAAAAACAACAACATTGCATTCTTTATAGCATCATTATTCAATTGTGACAAGGTAAGTAGTCCAATATACCTGTTATATATATTGTCCCATCAGAGCAACAAGTGTCCAACAAATCCAATATACCTGTTATATATATATATTGTCCCATCAGAGCAACAAGTGTCCAACAAATCCAATATACCTGTTATATATATTGTCCCATCAGAGCAACAAGTGTCCAACAAATCCAATATACCTGTTATATATATTGTCCCATCGGAGCAACAAGTGTACATCTGAGCATAAGGCTGATTTGTGATTTTCTGTTGCACATTAACTTGTCAAGCTCTATAGCATGTAAAACAGTGGCTGGCCTAGCTTGATTAGTAGCTAAGGAATGTAACACAAAAAACAACAACACAACAACAGTTTTTGCACAAACTGAAACTGGCCTCCAGCGAAAGCAACAAGTCTGCCCAAACTACTTGCCAAGCAGCAAGTGTTCAGGTCCCTTATAGCTAACTACACATGCCTGTTGTCCAGCAATTTAGTTAACAACCCTCTCTCGACAAGCAACAACTCATCAGATTTGACTTGCACAACTGCTGCACTGAGAGATGTTGAACGTTTTGGTGAAAACTAGCTGTGCAACAAGGACACAATTTCAGATATATATATACAGTTGGAAGTTTGTTAACTTCTCTCTGTCAGGCAAAACTTCTCTCTGTCAATCATTCTTCTTCACTCTTGTCTTTTAAGTCAAAACTGAAAACCCACCTCTTCTCTTGTGCACACTTATCTGCCGTTTTCTTTCTTCTCATTCTACCAACCTATCACCAGTAATGCAGGTATTTGTAGCGTGCGTGTGCGTGTGTGTGTGTGTGTGTGTGTGTGTGTGTGTGTGTGTGTGTGTGTGTGTGTGTGTGTGTGTGTGTGTGTGTGTGTGTGTGTGTGTGTGTGTGTGTGTGTGTGTGTGTGTGTGTGTGTGTGTGTGAGTATAAATGTGATGAAATGTGCATACCTGTAGGCCTTTATTAGCGCTCCAGGCTCTTATAAGACATGGCAGCATAAAATAATCAATTATTGTTATTAACGGGGCTTATTGTGTTGGGCAACAGAACATAAGCCTGTGAATCTACATGGTGCTTTTTGCTCCACCTGCCACACCTGAACATCATGATGAATATATTTCAAGAAATGAACACCTGTACATCAGAATGCATGTATGTGGAAGACGACCCTGCATCAAAGAGCTGACTGGTGAAGAACCCACAGGAGTTGAGCAAAAGCACCAGTAACACCAGAATTGGTCATCACACCTCAGAAGAGGTGCAGAAGGAAAAGAAGAGCTCAGCCCTCCAACTGTGAAAGAAGCGAAGCCGAAAGGTCAGGAGTGCTGCGCCAGCACAGGCACGGGAGGTAAGGAAGAACAAGCAAATGCAAGAGAAAGCGCACACATGTTATCTGCGGGTCCCAGAGAGAAGGCAATGTCACAGAGTCAATAGCTTTTACTCTCTGTCCAGCTATGAATGGCAAAAGGATTTTGTTTGGAGTCATGTCCGGAGAAAAGAGACCAGAGCTTATCTTGGTGCATACAAGCAACCTGGCTGCAAAGAAACGGCAGAATGCAGAAATGCTTCATCATTACTGTTGGTGGTTCCTGCATACCTGTCTGCAAGCCCTTTTGCAGGAAGAACTCTTGCCACAGGGCATGGTTATGTGCAGCATGCTCTCAGCAACAGCAGGGACAGATGGAGAAGATGGCAGTGGGAAACAAAGTTCCTTCAACAGGATACCAGACAACGCTGGGGATAAAGTGAGAAAACACAGTGAGTCTTTCCCTGCAGTGGAGTCCCATTACTGCCGAAAGCAAACGTCAAAGAAATGCCTCGACTCGAATCTCAGTGTCAGCCAAATGCATCGCCTCTATGTTGAGAAATTTGAAGAGGCTAGAGAACCACCACTCACCAGATCTTTCTCCTGATGTATATCTCTGTAACCGAGTGCAACTATGGCTTTTATAAACCAAAGTAATATCAATGTTTCCCATGTAGTCATCAGCACTGGTATGACAAAGAAGATGGAAAACCAAGTCGGAAAAGAGAAGAAGAGTTTGAAGAGCATCAACAGAGAAGTCCAAAGCAAGGAAGGAAAAGGCCAAGGCCAAGGATCTAGCAAAACAAAACCTCAGTAGCCACGCGGCTACTTTCAACAGGTAAGCTGTTCTGCTCATGCCACGCTCACTTGTCGGCATCAGCTACTACGAAAGAAGACTTGCTGTCTATAATTTGTCCACACTTTCTCTGGCAGACAACCAGCTTGTTACATGTGGGTGAATCAGGTCACAAGAGAGCCTGTGAGATCAAACATGCCTGTTCCTCCACCTGAAATTTGTTCTGTTGACAGTCAGTTGTGTCATTTTGCATTGTGGCACTTACTCAGGTCAGAACAGGAACCAGTTTGTGGCTGCAGCACTCCAGCAGGCAGCGCAGACAATGCCATCAGTCCAGACAACAGACCGCAGAGTTCTAGAGAGTGGACACTCTCAAAACGAAGAGTGACTCAATCATCAATACACTCAACCATTGAAAGGGCAAAACAAGTCATGACAGTCATGGTGTCTGCTAGTGATGAGGATTAAATGTTAGATTATAATG
Organism: Alviniconcha marisindica; assembly: GCA_018857735.1. NCBI lineage: Eukaryota > Metazoa > Mollusca > Gastropoda > Provannidae > Alviniconcha > Alviniconcha marisindica. Next base: position 176,428 of record JABMCL010003293.1, on the reverse strand, counting down.
AAGTGTTGGAAACGACCCTACAAGATGTGGAAACATTTGAAAGAGAAGAGCTGGGAGAATCGGATACTGCAGCTGGCAACAGGTCTGATGAAGACATGGAGGTGCATAGCGATCCACATGATGTCCCCTTGCATCACTTCAAACAAAATGGCAGCTGGCTGGCCATCCATGCCACACAGCTGAGAGAATTTGAGCAGCCTACTGGCCTGAAATGCCAGACAGCCAAACCCTGGCTTATTTTCTTTTGTTCCTCCCATGACTGCTGCAGACCAAACAAATTAGTATGCATGTCAAAAGATCACAGCAAAGGGGTCCGATCCTGTTTGGACAGAAACTACATCTGAGGAAATGAGGGTGTACCTGTCCATCCTTATTATGTGATTAGGAATCAAACACCAACCCTAACTTTGGTGTCACTGGTCAAAAGACCCTAGGTTCACTGACTCGTGGATCAGCAGAGTTGTGCTGATGATGAGATTCTTCAAACTCAATATTTTCACCGGTAGTGTTTTATACAGTTGTCACAAGTTTGACTTCCTTGTGAGGACACTGGTGACAACATTCGCAGTGCAATGGCAGGGACATCAAACCAGCAACTTCTTGCACAACATAAAGTGGAACTCAAAAGAATGAATTCTGAGCTGAAATCAGGCTTATGGGAGTCAGTGTTCAAACGGCAGACTACTGTCAACAAAAAAGTCACGCTTGCATTAAAAACCCTAGGTGGATTATCTGTCTCTCAGTTCAGAGCCCAGAAGAGATTGTTAAAGCAAGCTTGCAACGTTACCATGGCAAGTGAAAGTCTGAAAGAACAGAAGAAATGGAAATGCAAGTGGAAACACATGTTGAAAACCATCAACTTTAACTGTGAAGCAGCTGTCGGTGGGAAAGAACTGAAGTCAGCCCCATGTGTGTATGTCACTGATCTAGCTAGGTTCATCACAAACACACTGGACATGTTTGAAGCTCAAGATTTGCTGACATGGCATAACAATGCCATCCCAGAGGATCACATTTGGTTGAAAGTTGGTGGAGATCACGGTGGTGGCAGTTTCAAGATGTCGTTACAGATAGCCAGCACACAATCACCAAACACAACACATTCATGATTTGTATGGCTAATGCAAAAGACAGTGGGTGTAACGTGAAGGAAATCCTCTGTACTTATAGAAAAGAAATTGATGCTCTTGAGAACATGACATGGAAAGGGAAAACAATCAAGCCGCACATGTTTGGGGATTATGACTTTCTGTGCAACGTCTATGGTCTTTCAGGTGCAGCAGGTACCTACCCATGCCTGTGGTGCTATACCACCAAATCAAAGATGCAAACACCCCACAAATCACAGCCACAGGTCCTGGACAGACATCGAAGGGGCATAAAACAAGACCACTGTGCTTTCAAGAGATGGAAAGGATGAGACAAAGGCTGCAAAACACCACAATGTGATTAGATGTCCCGTGTTCCAAATTGAACTTGACCGAGTTTACCCTCCATATCTGCACATTGTTCTAGGTATAATGAAGAAACACCATTCTCTGCTGGAAGAAAAGTGTCACAGACTAGATGAGGAACCTGCAGACTGTCTAGCTCGCCAAGAGAGGGAACTTGATATTAACAAGTCAACACATTTTGAGAAGTATGAGTCTCTGAAAACCCCCACAAAGAAAGTCAAGAAACACAAATGCCAAGGAGGAGGATAGTTCACTCAAATACAGATCAGGACCCACTGCCACTGAACTAGACAATGCATTGAAAAGGCACAAGACAGATGTGCAGTCATTTCACGGGCGATCCTTCACCGGTAACCATTGCAACAAATGTCTGAAGGACTCTGTGATTTCAGACATCTGCTCTACTCCTGTCAGAACATCACAAAAACTGGTAGATGATCCAGAAATTCACCCGGAGGCTCATATTATGCAACGAACATTTGATGAGTTGAACGCATGTTTTAGTGCTGTCCACAAACGAATTTCACATGATCTTCCTGTTCCTTCTGCTTCAGTGTCACAAACTGAACAGACTGTGAAATCACACATGACATTTTTTCGATGAAATTTCCCTGAAGTCAAGATCTTCCCAAAGCAGCACATCTTGGAGAAACATTGCATCGACTGGATTAGCACCTGGGCGGTTGGATTGTCAATGATGGGGGAACAGGGAGGCAAACAGCTGCGCTCAAGTATCAATGCACTAAAGCGACGAGCAAGGGCAATCAAGAAAGAAGATAAACAGTTACAGTTCACCATGAGTCAACACCACACTCAGGTCTCTCCAGCACTCAGGCAGTACATGGCAACCTGCTACGCAAAGCAAAACAAAGGTGCGTAGTCAAAAACAGCCAGCAATAAATGAAGTTTGATTGACAGTGACGTTTTTCATTGTTTGTAAAAAGGCAAGTAGTCACTGACTGACCTGACTTTGATTATGCAATATGTTGTGTATTACTGTGTAGAAATGTAAACTATAGGATGCAGCTAACCCGTACTCTTCTTTGCCTCCTTTGTCCTTGTTGTGCTACTATTAATTTAACTCTGAAAAAAGAAAAAGAAGCCAGAAATGAATATATCTTAAAAGTAATATTCCACTCACTTCTGTATGCCAAAATTGTGAAGTTTCCAACTATTAAATGACACTAAAAATATCATGTTACACACACACACAAACTGTTTTTCCTGAGAGTTTACACGAACCTCTCAAAACTTTGAACTGATATGTACAGTTGTTGCACTGATAGGACTTTTTATTTTTTAAACTATGAATTTGCATTCAACAGCTTTTTGCTTTGAAGAACTTCCTTTCACGACTCTATCTCCAGCCGCTCCCCCCACAATGACACCCCAAAACCAGAATCTCAAGCAATCACTTGTCTTTGGGTTTTCAGACGTTTGCTGGTGCTCATCTCAACACTGCCCTCATCATTTAAACGAAAAACATAAACTTCAGTTTTATTTCCTCAACTGTAACATTTGGGGGGCCGCCTATCTTCTTGCCAAAGGGCAGCTTGTGAGTAAAATCATGCCTCACGTAACTATCACCACCCACGTCCTCTGTGTCAAGTCATTTGTGCAGGCGACTGTCTCACGGCAAGTATTGCACGGACGGCAGGGAAGCCCCTCACGATACGTTGGCGTTGCTGCGGAGGGGCAGCTTTGTGGCAGACTGGCTTTTTCCCGGTGTGCCTGCAGTCTTGACAGGGGTCGTGCCCTTGGTAGGTGTGCGGGCGACTCTGGCACGGCGAACCCCATTCGAGCTGGGTGGCTTCATGACCTTGCCCTTGTTCTCTTTTGCCTCTGACTCGGACTTCACGCTCTGCTGCAAGAGAACGACAGAACCACACAGGCACATTAAGCGCCAGCACAGGAATGGCACAGCCAACTTCAACAGTTACAACTTATATCAGCATATGCCCCCTTGGGAAGTTGGGAATATTTAAGAAGCATAACATTAATGGCACTTCTGGGGGTTTATAAAGCTTAAGTGGTCATTGACTACAACTAATAAAATAGCAGGGTTTTACAAAATGTAAGTGCTCTGCTACTACAAATATCACAGCAGAATCTTATAAAGCTATGGTGGAGTTAAGAACCAGGATCTGAGGTTTTTTTGCTGAGCAATTGCTCTTTGGGTCTTTGTTGTGTTTGTGTGACATCTTTACAGGGCTAAATTAATTCCCTTTGTTGATTCAATGGTGGAATAAAAATAAATAAAAAAAAGGGCCATACATAAGTCTATTTAGAGCAGGCTCCACTCCGCATCTGTTTACTGTTGTCAATTTCTGTAAAACTATTTTCGTTCTTCTGTGTACTCTTCCTCCGCTTGGTCTTCTTTACTTTCTCATGGGTGCTGTTCAATGATCTGCCAGGCGGTCCTGAACATGTTGATGAATAAAGTCAGGGTTATGCCTGCAGCTGCCCAAATGTTGAAAGAAGCTGTCAGAATGTTACAATTCAGCAGGAACAGCCGTCAAGGAGGGAACACACTTGCTGGCCACCAAGCAAGTAGTCTGCTCAAACAACTGTTTCCTCTGTGCCCGTATGACAGGAAGCTCCATGAATTGTCTTTTTTAAGATCACATGATGGAAACATAACCCTATCACCCTCCCCTTCCCCTAACCAACAACAGCAACAGCCGTACCAGCATGCAATCTATATTCCCAGATGACCTTTATGAAACCGCACAAATCACATGACAAGGACATGGCTGAGTTTTTCCCTTCTTTTTTTCTTTTTAGACAAGGAAGTGATGATTCAGATTTAAGATTATTACTGTTAGACAGGAAAAAGATTGCAGGACTTTTGTATCTTTTGTTATTTAGACAAGCAAAAGGTTAGACAATTTCTTCCTCTTATGATATCATCATTTTTTTTAAACAAAGCAATTGCTCAATAAAATCCCATTCAAAATGGGAAAACACAAACTACAGCTTTGTTTATTCATCTGAGCATGATGCTTATGAAACCTTGACAATGGGCTGAATTTTCCAAAACTGGTTCAGGCAGGTAACTCCACTAGAGATCATGTAATATCAGCAATAATTATGGGCAGTTTATCTTGCCTAAAAAGAGTCTGAGAAAATACCAGCATTGATTGTTAAGTGTAGGGGCTGAGTAACAAACATGTCAATTACCATATTAAAGTACTGGCCATAGTAACTAAAATCATGTGTGTGACCTTTGATACATTTGCAACAATTACACAAACTCTGAACTTGAACTAGTTGTACTTCTCTGACACCATTTTCTGACCTTCAAATTAGGTTTGCTGGCACTGATTTCACTACAAACATAAAATTCTATGAAGATTATCACTGCTGGCACAGACTTCATTACAAACATAAAATTCTATGAAGATTATCACTGCTGGCACAGACTTCATTACAAACATAAAATTATATTAAGATTATCATTAAGCAAAGCTTATATTTTAAAAGATGAGGGGAGCCACGATTACCAACATCAATGATTATAATTATGGTCTGGATATATGTCCCTCATCTGTCTTCATAGCATACCAAAATAATGAAAGCATTATGTACATGATCTTGTCTACACAGTAATTAATACACGTACAAAGACGTTTTTTGGTTGTTGTTCCAGCACCCAAGCTGGCTTCAAAGCATTGCTCCAAGTCACACCCCCTTTCCCAACATGCAATGTTCATAAGTAAACATTTTGTTTTATGTCCACAGAGGTGAGGTAGCCTATTAGGGATGGGGACAGAGAGTGAAAGAGTGAAGGCTTGACTGCGCGCACCAACCTGGAAAACTGAGGATGCCATGGACCGCCGCCAGAACAACCAGAATGTTAAGGCGGTGTCCCCTTGCCATTGTGCAGCAACTAGTGTACTACGCAATTGCTGTTTGAACTGTTCATTCTGCATTGCAGCCTTAAATAACAGGGGGAGGAGGAGGGGGAGGAGGAGGAGGAGGAGGAACAAAGGAACAACGTTGGGATCACTGGCAGGTTAGCACAAAGCTGGACAAGTGTGCATCCCATTGATGACAACAATAACCTTGTTGCGGAACCTGTCTGAACAAGATGAGTGGTTGACAAGATACATTAGTTTAAAGTAGGTAGGTAGTGATCTGTAATGTAGCACTCATGCACAGCCGGTTCTGGGCTGCAGTGTGCTTCTGCACTGCTGGTTTCCAGGTGTACACTTTGCATGCACCGCAGGCGATTAAAGGGTTAAAAGGTTTATTAAAAACATCTAAAAAAAAAGTTTTTACCCCTACCCCCCTCAGCAAAAAAGCCGTTTGAAAGCATTTTGTTGAAATCTGATTGTCCACCCATCTTTCTGCAGCTGTCTCCCTGCTTACCTTGCTGCGCCTACTGATGGAGGAAACTCCAGAGGTGGAGGAGGTGTGGGAACACTCGCTCCCAGCATCACTTGCATTGTCATCATCCACATCCGGTCCCACCTGAGATGTGCCAAACAACAGACAGAGACCTGGTCTTTAATGCTCAGTCTATTGCTGAACCAAACTGGCCAATCCATTTTCCCATGGTGCGTATCAATCTTCAAGAACCACAAAGGCTATCTTGCTTTCAAATGTAAACTACAAGGTTTGTAAAAGTTGTTAATGTATTGAATGTATTACTGTATACTTAGATTAGCTGGTTTTATGAGCGTTAAGGGCATCGTTAAGTGCATTACAAATGGACATTCTTCTTCCTCATAAAGTGCTTTTGTGTTTAGATAGGCTGGAAGAATAAGTGAATACTAAATAATAAAAAACAAAGTCAGACATGCTTGATCAGCTAAAGGGTAAAAAGGTAAAAGAGGTCAAAAACTAATCACAGCTGGTTCCAACTGTCAAATCAACAAAACGAAAACTGCAGCAACATACAAATTCCAAAAAATTCAAACTGGGTGCACTTGTGTGAAACGGACACACATCAACAAAACAACCTGATTTCACGGACCTGCAATGAGGAGTTGGTGGATCCTGGGTTTGACACCTTCCCACCGATGGAGGTCATGGAATCAGAAGCAGCATCTGTCTCCTCATCCGGGTTGAGTGGGGTCAGCTCCAGAGGGAAAGGGTCGGGCCCAGGCACGTAGTTGTCCAAGAATCGGCTGCGCAGTTCCTCGTGGTCTTCTGTTTTCGTGAGGTTCCGGGGATACATGAACTCCCGTCGCTGCGGGGTCTGACCTGTATAGTGATAATAATCTTTGTGTCACAGTGGAGCAACAGCTGAACAGCAGAAAGAAGGGGGTAGCAACTCATTCATGGGGTATGTAAAGGATGTGGGGGGGGGGGGGGGGGGGGGACCATGATCCGACAAACGAGACCACTTATGGTAAGAGGGAACCATGATCCAACAAACAAGACCATTTATGGTTTGAGGGAACCATGATCTGACAAACAAGACCACTTATTGTATGAGGGAACCATGATCTGACAAACAAGACCGCTTATGGTATGAGGGAACCATGATCCGACAAACAAGACCACTTATGGTATGGGATGGTTTAAACTAGGGGCATGGTCTGATAAACAAGACCACTTATGGTATGGGATGGTTTAAACTAGGGGCATGGTCTTGACAAACAAGACTTCTAGTACAGGGTGGTTTAAACCGGAAGTCTTTGGATTGTATGACGCGCACACAATTCTCCCATCAGTGTTTTATTTATATATATATCAAAGTTTTACCTGCACAGTCCTCGGATTATAAAACTTTGCACACACCTCTCCAGAATGGATTACATAATACGCCTTCACCCCAGCCCACACTACTGCAAGTTTTACCTGCAGTCTTTAATCTGTGGAACTTGTGCACACCTCCTTCCCAATAAAGCTTTACCCGCTCAGTCATTGGATGATAAAATACTATGCACACCTCCCTCCGCAGCCCACATTATAGCCAGGTTTTACCTGTACTGTCCTTGGACTGTAAAACATGTGCATCCCCCCCCCCCGGTCTGTGACCCCATACCTGTGGGCACATCCTCTCTCAACTCCTGCTTGAGGAAAACATCCAGCTCCTGGCCACGGCTCTCCAGGCCTGAAGCGGCTGACTGCGTCCACGTCGTCACTTGCTTCAGGGCATCCTTGGTCAGCAGCTGCTGCTGCTGGTGTTCACGCTGGCACAGCGACTGGCTCTCCGACACACAGGCTGCCATGCTGTCTACAGATGATCTGCTGTCTGACGAGAGTTTCTGCCCAAAACACACACAAAAAAGATATCTGCAACGTCATCATGGACCGAGAAGAATGAACTATTCCATGTTGATAACAAAGGATCATATCTGGATTATATCCCCAGTTACAATGCTAGTATCTCGTGTAAAGGTGTTTTTTTGAGGGGGTAGGGTTGGGGGGTCAAGACTACTGACCGCAGAATCAAAATGTACAGCTCCCTCAATGAAGGTCTAATAATGCAAAACATACAGCTCCCTCAATGAAGGTCTAATAATGCAAAACGTACAGCTCCCTCAAGGAAAGTCTAATAATGCAAAACATACAGCTCCCTCAATGAAGGTCTAATAATGCAAAACGTACAGCTCCCTCGAGGAAGGTCTAATAATGCAAAATGTACAGCCGCCTCAAGGAAGGTCTAATAATGCTAAATGTACAGCTCCATCAAGGAAGGTCCAATACAAAACGTACAGCTCCCTTAATGAAGGTCTAATAATGCAAAATGTACAGCTCCGTCAAGGAAGGTCCAATAATACAAAACGTACAGCTCCCTTAATGAAGGTCTAATAATGCAAAATGTATAGCTCCGTCAAGGAAGGTCCAATAATACAAAACGTACAGCTCCCTTAATGAAGGTCTAATAATTTAATAATGCAAAATGTACAGCTCCCTCAAGGAAGGTCTAATAATGCAAAATGTACAGCTCCCTCAAGGAGGGCCCAACTGTGCAAAATGTACCACTGCCATGAACGGTTCTGGCACTTTGTATAGTCAGTATGCCTGTGTGTGTGTGTGTGTGTGCATGTGGACACGCGCATGCATGCACTTAGTCTCTAGAGGACACGATTTTGCACTTTATAAATACTTTAATTATTATTACAGCATCCCACAAACTGCCATTGTAAATGTTTTCGACATGCTGTACACAAGGCAGGCCTGACTAACACTGATTATTCCATAGACAGACTGACTTTAGCTGCCCTCGTGACAAATGAGCGGACACAGAACCAACCAGTCCACACCTGACCATGGTTCTTACCTGGGTGGCATTCTGCAAACTGTCCAGCTGGGACTGCAATGCGCTGCGGTGGGTGTCCACTTGTTGAGAAACTGTAGAAACATGGTCCTCCCACACCTGACCGAAAAGGAGAAAAAGATCATCCAATGTACTGCACACTGCTTGTGGCACAAGCACGTATGTGTGTGTGTGTATGAGAGAGAGAGAGAGAGAGAGAGAGAGAGAGAGAGAGAGAGAGAGAGAGAGAGAGAGAGAGAGAGAGAGAGAGAGAGAGAGAGAGAGAGAGAGAGAGAGAGTCACAAGCAATGAAGCATGTATATATGTGTGTGTGTGTATATGTGTGTGTGTGTGTGGTGAGAGAGAGAGAGAGAGAGAGAGAGAGAGAGAGAGAGAGAGAGAGAGAGAGAGAGAGAGAGAGAGAGAGAGAGAGAGAGAGAGAGAGAGTGGGGGAGGAGAGTAAGAGAGAGAGAGGGGGGAGACAGATAGAGACTGCAGTACATGCTGAACTACTGAGTGTTACCTGCTGTGAAGTGTGAAGGGCTGTTTGGAGTTCTGTCTGCAGCTGCGTATTGGCCACACGGCAGTCCTCTACTGTCGACCCACACTGAAACATAGGGGGCACAAACCTGACATTTCCACATACAACGACACTGCTGCCAGTCTGTGTCTCTCAACCCACTGTACAACAAGATGACCCATAAATCTCTGCACAGGGTTGGTTACCGCCCCTCAGTCAAAAATAATTTCTCTGCTGTAGCTTTGACCACTTGTGGTCCGAAAAGCAAAACAAATACCTCCCCCCAAAAAAAAAAAACAACACCCCAGCAATGCTGCTTCACAACACCTTGCATTCACGGCAGTGATGAAAGCACAGCAGATAGCAAGTGTGAGACTGAGCCCTGCATGCCCCAACGTCCAGCACCTACTGGAGACATACATTTATATATGTCTGTGAAGGAGCTGAAGCTTTGCTCACCAACAGTCCTTTTGTTTAAGAGGCTCCAGTTCCAGAGCAGCACTCTCCCACGCTGACGCTGAACGCAGGGCAGAGCGCGAATGTGTACAGGAGATTAATGGTTTCCATTCAGACAGCGTTATAATGAAAACACAGGTTCCTGACTTCGTTGTGTTCTCCTGAATCAGAACTATGCAATGCTATCAAGAGGTACATCATTTGAGGAGGTACTTTTGGTGGTGTTTATGTACCTTGTATTTACATGCACACCAGGTGAGAGTACCTGTAGGCGACTCGGGTCTTTGTTATTGGACTTGTTATGTATTTCGACTGCTAATTAACTCCCTTGTGTTGATTATGCAATGCCATCATTAGGCTTGTCCTGTGGTGAACCTGCGCCACCGATGAGACTAAATCCAACAGCTGGCTCACTGTTACCAAGAGTGATGGCTCCCTGGGGCAAACTGTAGCCCCAAAGTTTCCCTTGTGTGCCACAAGTCTCACACCGACTCTGAGCCAATCAGCAGTGGTTACCCCTTTAAGCCTTTTACCCCCAACTGCGCATTCTGGTGCTGTTCATGACATCCCAGTTTAGAGCAACTTTTTCGGAAACCAGGGGTATTCTGATCACATGATGAGTGATGTAGTTGATGACATCAACTTTTGGGGAAACCAGGGGAATCCTGATTACATGACGAGTAATGTAGTTGATGACATCAACTTTTGGGGAAACCAGGGGTATCCTGATCACATGATGAGTGATGTAGTTGATGACTTCAACTTTTGGGGAAACCTGGGGAATCCTGATCACATGACGAGTGATCACTGATGTAGTTGATGACTTCAACTTTTGGGGAAACCAGGGGAATCCTGATCACACGATGAGTGATGTAGTTGATGACATCAACTTTTGGGGAAACCAGGGGAATCCTGATCACATGACGAGTGATGTAGTTGATGACGGTCTTATTTGCAAATGGTGCCACTTCTGTTGCATTCTGGTGTTCCAAAAGTAAAATTCCATATCTGTTAGTAGGACAATACCCATGCATTAACTGAAAGTACATCCCCACTGATGCGCCATCGACGAGCATCACAGGGAATGCGGGGATAGCTCAGCTGGACTCGTGATTGAAAAGTCGCGGGTTCAAATCCCTGCAGGAGCGCAGGAGAATTTTCTTCTCCAGGGTCGACTTTCTGTGCTGACTCTTATTTCGGTATCTGTTCCACCCCTGTGTTACCGCAGTAGCACATAAAAGATCCCGGTTATTCTGCCAAAGGTGCAGGTGGCAGGTTACAGCTAAACACACATACACCTTATGTATGTGGCTTTGCATGAAGTGACATGGTGCATGGTTGTATGGTGTACACAGAACTTGCGCCGAGATGGCTGCAGTTTCACGTGGCACCAGCCATGCCAGCGCTGTAAGTACACTTCGGTGGATATTCAAAAAACGCGCTAAAAAAAGCTTGTCACTCATGTAGAACCACATGCGAGCGCAGTGAGTCTGCTCAAGAGAGCGGAGAATAGCGCTATATAAGTGATCATCAATCAATCAATGCTGAACCCAGCAAGGCTGTAGGAAGAAGAGGAAAGGACCAACCTGTTCCACGTGAGAGGTGTGAGCTGTGCAGTGCGAAGTGAGCAGTTCTTGCTGAGTATTCTGCACTTCCTCCAGAGTGCTGTGCAGGTTATCCATGCGACTGTTCAAACAGGACAACAACCAACTCCAATTATCGCAAGCAAAACGCCTGGAGCACAACCCAAAACATACCCTGAAGGGTGAGCTACGCTTCATGCATTGCAGTAAAAAAAAACAGGCCATGTACAATGCCATGTCTGCCTGTAACACAGGCTAAGGCAACCCAATTTTCCCACAAGGGACAAAGAAGTACGAGGGGGGAAAAAGCAAAAAACAAAAAGGAAATTTATACAGCGCCTACACTGTAACTCAAAGCACTGAACAATACCAATAAAATACATCTATGTCAACCTAGGTAATTATCATTTATTTACACACAACTAACAAATAACATTTCCTTAGGAGTAAACTGTTTTGTAACATAGCACCCTCACTTGTATTAAAAACAACAAAATATCTGATTATGACTGTATCAGCTATCAACATCACTGCACTCAATCTGGGCTCAAGGGAGACTACAGGCAAAACACCCTACTAACTGCTTGCATTACAAGGAAGATTGGCTCCACTTACTCTTGCACTTGGGAGCGCAGGAGACTCTCTGAGCGCTGTGACATCTCCAGCTGGGACGTGACCTAAAACGGCACAAACGAAAGACAATGCTTCAGTGAGACGGAGCTCCATCAAGACTCCTATGCATACAAGTGTTAGCACTAGCAGAGACAATGACGGGTGAATGAAGGACACTCAAATCCCCATCAGCCACAATGGTCACACACCAGCAGAGAGCAAAATTCATGCAAATACAAAATGAAAAGTACAACCTGATTACTGTTCGTGACACACACCTCATTTTATGTCTGAAGAGGATTGGGAGAGAGAGAGAGAGAGAGAGAGAGAGAGAGAGAGAGAGAGAGAGAGAGAGAGAGAGAGAGAGAGAGAGAGAGAGAGAGAGAGAGAATCTGAATGACCCAGAACTGCAGAAGAAATAAGGAAGACAAAATTCCCTTCATCAGAAGCATGCAAAGCTATTTTCTGGTTCACTTCAAGGGTAAAACTAAAAGAGGGAACCCCGGAGAGCTGCGGGGTCTTCAGCAGAGGAGACCAATTCTCTGCATCGGGGGCACCCTACCACACGGATGCACTTGATTAAACGGACACCTGGCCTTGTCTGTGACATGCAGGCATGGGAATTGATTCAAAAGAAAAACTCTGAAATCTAGCTGGTCTCGAACTAAAACCAGTGCTTCCTTTTTTCTTTTCTTTTTGTACCACTGATTTCTTTTCCCCGCGGACATATTTTTTTCCTCCACAGAAAGTCAGTTTTACTGCCGTGGAAATTTGTGTTTTTGCAGACAATTCCCATGCTTGGAGGTGTGTTAGATTGGTGACCCTTGATGCAACAGGGCACAGGGTCTGGTGCTGTGCTGAGGGACGAAATAAAGCACAGCATGACTGACCTTGTCAGTAAAGTTGGTTTGGTTGAGATTCTGCTTGGAAAACAGTGCCACCAGCTCCTGAAGCTTGCTTTCAATGTCCTGCACAAGCAAAAGGGAAACAATAATGTATTATATATTTTTTTTTTAACCCTGTAAAGGGATGGCACAATCCCCCAAACTTTAAATGGTTCAAACTCCTTTCCTTATTGCAGACCTGTTTACACTCAAATAGGCAAAACATGTTAAATATTTATATTTTTAATTTTTTTAAATTTAATTTGTATTTTCATATTATACAAAATATGCCCAAATCATACGAGTAAACAGGTCTGTAATTACTCATTCTGGACTAACATGTTTGCGTTCAATATATAAACACAGTTACCCCAACATCCACTCACATAAAGCAGGTGGGAGAAGGAAGGAAAAACCAAGCAAATATTTATTTATTTTAAATCCAAAGAGGTGGTGGTGGTGGTGGTGGTGGAATGCTGAATGAACTGGAACTATGAAACTGAAATCTTCCAGCGTCTCCTGGCAAAAACCTCCTATGTGCTTCACCCATCAGCAATACCAGTCTGTGTGGTTCCCAATGCTGCTGCTGAATGTGCAGTCTCACCTGACTGATGCCAGGCTGTGTGGTTCCCAGCCCTATCTGCTTGCTGTGCTGTCTTACCTGACTGATGCCAGCCTGCGTGACGGCTTGGTTCTGTGCGTCCTGCTGCAGCAGCCCTATCTGCTTGCTGTGCTGTCTTACCTGACTGACGCCAGCCTGCGTTTACCTGCTGCGCAGTCCTGCTGTGCGAGCTGAGCCTGCGCGTCCTGCTGCAGCAGCCCTATCTGCTTGCTGTGCTTGTCCACGTGATCCTCCACAACCGCAGACAGCCCCACGATGCTGTCCCACAGCTGCTGGCGCTGAGTAGCCATCAGCCTCTCCTGTTCTTCTTTCTGAAACATACGCACACAAAAAGCCCCCCCAAATTAAAGACCGACATATGCATCAAAACTTCACTTACCAGATGCTTTCAGTACGTGCAGCAACACTTTCAACACTGAGGATGACAGAAGTGATTATGATCAGTTTAAACGCTTTTGATTGCTCTGTTTTTTACATTTTTTCACATTAATGAGTCTAGTAGTTAGATGAATTGCCCAGTGAGGGATGATTAGGGTATACTAACTTGACTGAGAAACAATTTTGACGAATTATTATGTTAAGCAAACATGCAGTGTGCTTGCACTCAGAACTGGTAGGACTGAAGGTTTGAACAGCATACTAAAGTATTAATGTTTGGGTCTTCATTCACACAGTGGAATTGTATCAAAAATACAGCAGCACGTTTGTTTGCCCCACCCTACGTTGAATCACACACATAACAGATCATGCAGTTCTCCTTCAGCACTACGTACCACAGACCTACATCAACATTTCATTTCACTGACCTGCTTCTGAACAAGGGCGCACATGGACTCAAGCTCTCCCACAAGATGCTGCAGTTTCTCCTCCACTGAGCCCATGCCAGTCATCACCACACGACTGCATACATCAGACAGGCGTGAGTCTTCAGCCGCCTGCAAGACAAAAGCACCCTCTGAATGAATGAGTTGTTGCGGTATGCCTGATGGGTCAAAACACAAAATGGTTGTGCACAACATCATCCACCACAGAGCAGGATTACCAACAAAAAAGGCAACATGCAACACACATCATCTTACAGAAAGGCACTGCCGCACGACCTGAATGTCATGCGGAGTACTGATGACACTGACCTTGACTTTGTTGACGGAGGAAGCCAGACTGGCGGTCCAGTCCCTGGCGGTGGATGTCTGCTGCTGCTGCTGACTGGTCAGCTGCTCCAGCTGGGTGCCGACCAGGGAGGACAGGGCAGAGAACTCCCCCTGCAGCTGCTGGGCGAAGGCCTCCTGCCGCTTCAACGTTGCAGCTGAAACAAGAGCACTCCAGCGTCAACTGTGTGTGTGTCCAGCCCACACGTGACTATGGTGACTCGCCATACAGTAGTTTTATGAAAAACGGAAAAGTGGTACTTTGTGCAGGGTGGTACTTTGACATTTTTCAAACTGGTGTGACATCCATAAGGTGGTGAAAGTGGTTCACAGAAACCGGTCAGTCAATCACTGTAACCGGTCAGATACATGGTCGTCCATACTACTACTAGAGCTGCGCTAGCAAACACCCAGTTCCCTTTCCTGCCTAAGACATTCACACACACACACATACTCTCTCAGACTCACTGTGCTGTTTTTGTTTGGTTTTTAGAACCAGTCAAACAAAATAACAGGTGGTACATTGACCAACTGCTGATTTTGTTTCCAGTACATGCTTATCTTATCCAACAAAATACCAGAAATTACTGGTTAATGTGAACCTGTTTTCTCCTTGAACACTGTCTTCATTACAATCCCATGTGGGAAATTCAGGTCACCTTCACTGGTGCAAGGCCACAGCAGTTGCAAGAGCAGCTACCCATTTCTATCAGTAGAACCTAGTCCTTGTTTTACCCCAGCAAAATTGTGAGCACTTCAAGGGATTGTCCTTTGTTTCTTCCTGCCAGACGAACCATCTGGCAGGAAGAAACAAAGGACAATCCCTTGAAGTACTCACAATTTTGCTGGGGTAAAACAAGGACTTGCACAGAAGTTCAAGTTCCACATTAACGAACTGCCATAAATGTTTTACTGAAAAAAACACTTTGACAACGCACCCAGCGTGTCCACAGTCTGGGTGTTGATGGCGTGGTAGCTGTTGGTGAATGCTGTCACTTCTTGCCTCATGGCATCCAAGTTGCTGTGGAAACGCTCCTGGAACGTCATCTGCACTTGCTGGTTGTGTGTCTCAACGCTGCGTTTTCGATCCAGTTTGGCATGCAGACCTTGCACATCAGAAATGGAAGATTCGGTGGTCCCCAGTAACTGCAACAAAAATAATGAGCATAACATTTTTACAGCTACACCCTTCAAAATAATTATCATCTTACACACCTCAAGGTGGCAACGGCCATGGACGTAGCACCAGCAGCGAAAAGCTCTTTTGCACTGGCTTATGTGTTCCTTGAGTCATAAGCCTGTCATATTTAACTGTCCTTTGTGGAATAATCGCAGCAGCACTGAAATGATCCTAGAGCTCTTCTTCATTAAAGCTAGCCTTAGATGCTTCTGAGCTATTTTGTTGTAGCCTCTAAAAGTCTAGGAGCACAAAAACGGACATGCCTACCCCAAAATTATGCATTCAGGAACCAAACTCACCAAAATCAGGAGCAGCATGATTTTCAGGAACACACCAGTCAACTTATCCACATTATTCACACAGTCGGAAGTAATCATTTCACATTGCTCCAGGCTTTTAAGTTGTTGTTTTTTTGCTTCAACATGGCGCCCAGTCGTCCCTGCCACCAGATCTGATTGCAAAGTCAGTGCAGCAAACTCGACAGAATGTGTAGAAGTCGCCTTTCTTGAAAGTGACGATAAAACTCAGAAAGGCCATGTCTTGGTATATCCTCTCCTGCACATCTGAAAATGCCTCTTATTTGCCAGAGGTGTTACAGATGCTGTCCGTAGCTTCAGCCATAACTCCTTCCGCCCCAAACCGTTTGTTGCAAATGGCGCCTATTTGCTTCGGGAAGCTTTGAAATTGTTTTTTTGCTGTTGATTTGTGTCTTTCGTGTTCGCACAGAGAGCTTCCAAGACCACAAATCTGCCTAATCATATTGTAAGTGCATGCGCAATGTAGACAACAGCGAGCTCAACATGTACTACTGAGCGTGAACCTTCGGCAAACATTGGAAAGCACTCCTCCCTAAACCCTTGGCCAGCAATTGACAAAACAACAACCAAAAAACAAAATAAAAACATGCACACACAAAAAAGCATGTTTTTTCAACTCTGTGAGTGTGTCTGTGTGTGTGTGTGAGTATGTGCGCACGTGCACAGAAAATCCAGAACTTTGAGACGCAATTGGTATTTTCAAAACTATAGATTTTGACGATTTTCCAGAACAAACACAGAAGATGCAGTAGGCATATCTGCAAAAATCAAAACAAACATTTTCAATTGCCATTGTGCTGCACCCTTAATGAGACTGTCCCTGTTTTAAGACCTTATACCTTCCAACATACTGCCATGTGAAAACAAAACCCCGACCAAGGATCTTCCTTCTTTTAAGACAAGGCCTGATTAATTGTTTTACGATTGTCTTAAATTCAAGAGATGGGCTCCACAGTACTGGCACTGACAAAGCCAGACCAGAAGTGAAGCAATGCAATATTCCACTGACTTGCGTAGCTTGAGTGTAGAGCTCAGTCTCTGTGTGGACGTGCTCGGAGAGGAGGTGGGCGTTTTCGTCACGGGCTTTCTCTGTCTGTTGCAAGTGTTTCTTGGTCTTGGTCAGAACGTCTGTGGCCTTGTCCAGGTTGCCTGCAGTGATGGTCAGCTTGCTGGCTGTCTCTTCCAGCTCCTTTTTGGTGTCCGTGAACAGCTCTGAGAGCTGATGATTGAACAGAAGAACAGATATTATGTGACAGGAGACTCGTATCCTTGAACAGTTCTGACATCTGACTTTTGAAAAGACCTGACAACTGACTGTTGAAAAGACCTTTTTTTGCATGACTGGAGAAATTTCCATGACCGGAGATTGGTGTCTGTGAACAGTTCTGAGAGCTGACTTTAGAGAAGGGGTGGGGTGGAGGGGGTAGGCAGGGTGGGTGGGTGAGTTGGAGGGTTGGGCATTAGTCAGAATTAAGATTAATCTGCTCAATGCTGTATCAGGCAGTTCTACTATCAAGCATAAAGTAGATCAATTCGCTCAACTGACATGTTTCCAAAATTATGCACAACTGAATTATTAGATATTTATATCTGCTGCCAAAAATTCAGATCACTGCTGTGTCAGGCAGCTCTCTACCAAGCATGAAGTGAACACTTTCCCACCTTGTTCATTTCTTCGGTGACACAAGCGATGCGCTCCTCCAGTTCACTGATGTTGTCTTCCTGCTGTGAGATTTTGTTCTGCATGGCCCTGTGGAAGAGCAAAGACAGCAATCAGCAGGAGCAAGTCCATGGTTCCTATCCCAGGATGGGGTGCACACAACTTGTCATTATCTGGGGGTCACACTGACTTTGAATGATTTGC
This sequence comes from Alviniconcha marisindica, assembly GCA_018857735.1. Lineage (NCBI taxonomy): Eukaryota > Metazoa > Mollusca > Gastropoda > Provannidae > Alviniconcha > Alviniconcha marisindica. The sequence goes on along the minus strand of JABMCL010003293.1, from coordinate 158,575 downwards.
GTCAGTTGATGTACAACATTACATATTTTGTTTCACAAGTATGAAAAATGCTGACACCTGAACCAGTAGCACACAAAGCCAAAACGACACAGCATCTTGAATTTATTGTAGTGGTATTCATGGTACCGCAGTAGCACGTAAAAGATCCCAGTTATTCTGCCAAAGGTGCAGGTGGCAGGTTACAGCTAAACACGCATACACCTTACGTATGTGGCTTTGCATAAAGTGACATGGTGCATGGTTGTATGGTGTACACAGAACTTGCGCCGAGATGGCTGCAGTTTCATGTGGCACCAGCCATGCCAGAGCTGTAAGTACACTTCGGTGGATATTCAAAAAACACGCTATAATAAGCTTGTCACTCATGGAGAACCACATGCGAGCGCAGTGAGTCTGCTCAAGAGAGCGGAGAATAGCGCTATATAAGTGATCATCAATCAATCTAAAAGTGAACCGACAAAAATATCACAAGTCCAACTGTACACAAGAATTAAAGAAGGTGCTTCTGAATACAAGGCATCCCCTTGAAATAGACCCCTTTCGTTTATCTCGCTGTCGCACAGTGACAACCAATCAGAGTCGGCTACAAAGTTCTACAATTCCTTCAAAGCGGATGTAGGGGGGAACGTGCTGACACTGACTTAGAGCGTACTGAGATTTGACCGGGCTGAATCATTTTAGATGCCCACAGACTTCGAAACATTTCCAGTTAATTCAATCCGCTGACTGACAAAAAAGCTCCGGCACCTGGCTGGCCGTTGTTGTTATTATTATTTTAATTTTTTCCCTTCGGGGTGAGCCGGTAGGGTGCATTTAGTGTACACCAGCACAAGTGCGCGCAATCCGCCTAGGTGTGTGTGTGTGGGCTGGTGTGTGTGTGTGTATGTGTGAGTGGGCGCATGCATGGAAACCTGTGAACACATGTGTGTGTGTGTGCGCGTCAGTGCGAGCGTGTGCTGGCGACTCTATGAGTGCGGGGTGTTTGTTTCAGTGTGCATCAGTTTCACTTTGTTTTGTATGACTAAGTATGTGTAGTGATGTATTATTATGCTATTGCTTTTGTGTGTGAGTATTTATGCATTCCATACTCTAATTAAATGACAAAGCTCTTTGAGTCGCTCAACTCGTACCCATTATTTATTTGCTGCAGGCTATAGTCTTTTGACTGTTGTGGTTTGGTGGTGTGTTTACCATTAGGTTTGTCGGTAGTCTGCCATTTCTATTAATTTTGTCAGGTCAAGCTAAGTACTTCCTTATTCCATTTAAAGAAACAAGCAAACCAAACGAAAAAAACAACAACAAAACACGAACATATTAAATATTTAAAAAATTGAAAGAAGAAAAAAGAAAGAAAATGACCATGTATAAATGATTCAAAATTTAAGAGAGCACAACAACAGACAGACAATACTGATATAAACATTATTAGATAGAATAATATTGGTTACAGAAAATCGCTGTAAAATAAACAGTAGCTCACACATTCAAATATGATTAATAGGCTATATACTTGGCACAAGTATAATCACTATTCTCATCCTGTCTGCCTTCACACCCACACCCATACACCGCCTCCCACACATCCACACACATCCACCCACCCTCATATCTCAGCCTATCTCTCTCATAGACTGACACACAGACACGTGGGCGCGCATGCACACACACACACACACACACACACGCACACAAATAACGGACCAAGCCGGGTAGCCTCATAAATTATTCCTAAAACAGGATGAAAATCGGCATGAAATTAGTGAAAGCTGTTACAGAAGACAAGACAGAGAGAAGAGAGGAGAGAGAGAAGAGAGAGAGAGAGAGAGAGAATTAGCCTAAAGATTGTACATAATTACAGTAAAATGTAAGGTAAGAGATCAGAATTAAAGGTCTCAACACAGCAACACACTCACCCTCACATGCACGACACTAGGACACGTCCTGCAGGCAAAACAGCCTAACAGTAGCTCACACATTCAAATATGATTAGTAGGCTATATACTTGGCACAAGTATAATCACATTCTCATCCTGTCGCCTTCACACCCACACCCATATACTGCCTCCCACACATCCACCCACCCTCATATCTCAGCCTCTCTCATAGACTGACACACAGACACATGGCGCGCATGCACACACCACACACACGCACACAAATAACGGACCAAGCGGGTAGCCTCATAAATTATTCCTAAAACAGGATGAAAATCGGCATGAAATTAGTGAAAGCTGTTACAGAGACAGAGACAGAGAAGAGAGAGAGAGAGAGAGAGAGAGAGAGAATTAGCCTAAATGATTGTACATAATTACAGTAAAATGTAAGGTAAGAGATCAGAAATTAAAGGTCTCAACACAGCAACACACTCACCCTCACATGCACACGACACTAGTGACACGTCCTGCAGGCAAAACAGCCTAACAGTAGCTCACACATTCAAATATGATTAATAGGCTATATACTTGGCACAAGTATAATCACTATTCTCATCCTGTCTGCCTTCACACCCACACCCATATACTGCCTCCCACACATCCACCCACCCTCATATCTCAGCCTCTCTCATAGACTGACACACAGACACATGGGCGCGCATGCACACACACACACACACGCACACAAATAACGGACCAAGCCGGGTAGCCTCATAAATTATTCCTAAAACAGGATGAAAATCGGCATGAAATTAGTGAAAGCTGTTACAGAGACAGAGACAGAGAGAGAGAGAGAGAGAGAGAGAGAGAGAGAGAGAGAGAGAGAGAGAGAGAGAGAGAATTAGCCTAAATGATTGTACATAATTACAGTAAAATGTAAGGTAAGAGATCAGAAATTAAAGGTCTCAACACACTCACCCTCACATGCACACGACACTAGTGACATGTCCTGCAGGCAAAACAGCCTATCAGTTAATGCTGCAGTTACAACCCCCCCCCCCCCCCCTGCACGCACACACATTCTCTCGTTCTAACAACAGTGGTATATACTGTAGTAATTAAGTGCACAGCCGGTACACTTGAATAAGATGGAAAAAAAAAGTAAAAAGTAAAAAACAAACTTTATTCTCAACAGACTTGGCTGGGGATCATTCTGGAGTCAGCGCCGTGGAATATGATACTTTGCCTTTTTACTGAAACTAAATGACAGACGTTTCGCGGGATTCCTGGCTTTTATTCGACCAGTGGTGCAGTGGATTACACGGCAGTGATCTTTTGCACCCATCTTGTCGCTGTGAAATGCGAGGTTTTCACTACTACTAGTACCAGGGAAATACAGCTATGCACTTGGCCAGCAACCCAGCTGACGTGTTCCCCCCTACTTCCGGCAGATTTCACATGCCAGTCCATTGCACATGCATGAAAATCTAAGTGAAAGGGGTGTATCTGGCTCCAAAATGAAAACAATCCATAGACTCCTGAATATAGTCTAAGGCAAAACATTGGCGGTGTCACAGCTGATGAGCAGACCTGATGGACATGTATCAAACACAAAGGAAAGTGCCATAATACACAAAAAAGGAAACATTCACTGAATTTGCCATTCACAAAAAGTTTGAATCAGAGAAGGCAAAATCGAAGCCGCCCCCATTTTCTCTCATTCATATCTGGTGTCAATGTGTGTTTTGTTTGTTTTTGTAATCTTCCATCTCCAAATACAAATTGCTGTATGCTGACGCTATGACTAGGTCTATTGGGCCATTCCAAATCCCATTTTTGGGATCACGGCCTCTGCCGACAGCCCAGAAAATATCACTGATCAGCTTGGTAAGGTATAACGGTACGCAATTTCTGTTTCATTCCAGATACAGGTTTGGTACAATTTGGGTTCAAAATAACCATTATCATTCTTCAGAAAAGTGTGTGTGCTGCATTTTATTCACAGATAAGGCAGGCTGACCGTAACTAGTGTAACCGAGTGCACCTGCACATTGTGTTAATGTACTCTGTACGTCACTTTGTCAGTGTCACTAGTCTTTTCTTCTTTTGGGTGTGGGGGAGGATTATGACATCATTTAATTGTAATCATTCTTTGACATATGTTTTACATGTTATTATTTTGGACACCACTAAAAGACGTGAAGAGAGCACGAGAGAAAGCAAAAGGTGATGCCAACGGCCTCTCGCAGACACCATCAGAAAAGGGAAGAATAAAACAGTAACATCTGGCTGTGGCTCGTTTGTTGTTGCCTACTTCCAACCTGCTACTTCCCTGTCTATCTACATCAGTATGAGATGCCGGGGTCAGATCTGAGGTGATAAAAAGAAAATAACTGTGTTATAGTCAGAAAGTTACAGTAAGCACAAGCGTTTATTTCGTCATCATCCAGATTCCACCCTCAATAAAACTGACTGGACTTGCAGTGGGGCAGCCACGGCTGGGGTGACAGTTTGTTGGGACGCGGCAACCACCAGTGAGCCACTGAAATCAGGGTTGACATTTTGTGTGTGATGATGCAGCAATGTGGCTAAAATGAGTAGGGCATTGCCAATGAGCGTGACTGCAGTTATCATCATAGTCAAACACCACAATGGTCACACCTCTGCAGTACATCATGCTGCAGTGGTGGAGCCATTCACGCAAACCAAAACTTCCAGGCTGAGTCTGAGCTGGGGACAGGATACTGCGTCAACACTCGGCAGTCCTGGGATGGACGCGAGCCACGCTCCGCTCTGCTTTGATCAGGGCTGAGCATCCACTACATGCCATCTGTATTTAGAACTGCATATACTGGGGGACATCCGGAGTGCTCAGCTGGGGAATGTTACAACAGCAAGCAGTGTCATGCTATCACAACTGTGCTCCATCACACCCTCAAACCCTGCAGGATAACCTGACCTGTCTGTACCATCAGCTACCAAATGTCAAAGTTCAAATATTAATTTGTGCTCCCTCCTAATTTGTTCTCTTTCTGATCTTACAAGCTGCTCCCCCCCCCTCCCCCCAACAGGTAAGCAATTACTGAAGCATTCAGGTGACATTAAATGAAAACTTACACATAGTTTTCCTCAGCCAAGTAGATTCCATTCTTCTCTCTGGCTGCTTGCAGGTCTCGACGCAGCCTCTCTATTTCCTCGTTATACTCCTGCAATGACAGCACCCACCCTCATTTGTATACAAAAACATGGAGACAACACTTACAGGCACAGAAAAAAAGGTGCCAAAATCTTTCATATTCATTTTTGATGATGTCCACACAAGAAACAATGACTTAGATAACTGTAAATACCTACATGATAATAATAATGGACCATAACAGTGCCCTACCTGTCAAAATATCAAAACATTGAACAGGCAGCTCAAGGTGCTTACACTGCAACCATGACTACAGGCAACCAGAATTATGCAACAACATGGGGGTGGGGTTGGGGGGGGGGGGGGGGGGGTGTGATTACATTTATCCAGGAGGAAACAGGCAAAACAAAAAATACATGCACAGTACCCCCTCCCCCCAATAAAAACACACACACAAACATAAAAAAATGACATGTAAGGCTCATACCCTTGCAGCTACATTTTTAAGACCCCTTTCTCCAAAACCCTGCCCTTCATGCTTTTATGCAAGTGAACCCCCTGAACAAGGACCACACCTCCATAACTTAAGAGCACTTTTACCTGGCTTTAAGGGTGGTTCTAAAACAACAGCCCTACTCTATTAAGCTGTTTGATTTGAGTGCATTTTGTTTCAGTTTGAGATGCAGCTTGATTGTTTTGTGTGCGAAGGGTCATTCAGGTTTCTAGTGAACAATACACCTGTTGCAGCACGTCTTCCAAACAGAAGCTGGAGACGAAAACCCACCTTCAGCAGAGCTTTCTTGGTAAGGCGCTGGTTGATCTCCGGCCTGTTGGTGATGTTCTTGGCCCGGAAAGCATAGTCCAAAGTGCTCAGAGTTTCCTGCATGGGGTAGAAGACAGCTAACAATAATTTTCACTCCTTAAAGTAAAATCAAAATGGATCATTTGATTGACAGATGTGTTGTGCTGCAAACATTTACAAACAGTATGTGCTTCTCCAGTCTGTTTTCTTACTGACTTCTAACTGTGTCGGGGATCTGAAACAATATGACTAACTTATGTTCAGTACCTGAAACAGTTGTTTGTCATTCTAACTTGTGAAGCAGCCAAATCAGTGTAACTTGTGAAGCAGCCAAATCAGTGTAATTTGTGAAGCAGCCAAATCAGTGTAACTTGTGAAGCAGCCAAATCAGTGTAATTTGTGAAGCAGCCAAATCAGTCTAACTTGTGAAGCAGCCAAATCAGTGTAATTTGTGAAGCAGCCAAATCAGTGTAATTTGTGAAGCAGCCAAATCAGTGTAATTTGTGAAGCAGCCAAATCAGTGTAATTTGTAAAGCACCCAAAACAGCCTGGTGTAAGCAGCTAGTTAGCAACACTGGGTTTTAACATCCTGCCAACTGCCAAGGGCCACCCCACAATGCTCCAACTGTCATAGGCAAATGTACATTCCAAAATGCTTCTCATATGCAAACCCTTTCTGAAGTGAAATCTACCAAATCAATCCATACACAACCCTAAAAGAAAACATACACCAAATGAGCTAGTCCCTTCAACATTTCCCTCGTTAAAAAACAAAAAAACTGAAACAGTGTAGTGTGCCTGATCTGTGAGGCACCCAAAACAGTGCAGTGTGCCTGATTTGCGAAACACCCAAAATAACATGGTGCGACAAACCTGTCAGGTCCCTAAAACACCACTGAGTGAGGAGAAGCCAACCAAACTAACCTCCAGGTTAACAGAGGCGGGTGAGATGGTGGCGATGATGGAGGTCTTGGTACGACCTCCCAGGCTGTCCTGTAGCAGACGGGTCAGCTTGCTCTCCCTGTCACACAACACAACACAGTTCTCTGCAGCTAGTTTCCATTCAGGGTGTTTGCATCACGGGTAGAGCAAACCCTGCCCACAACACCTGTGTACAGTGATCTGGATCGAGTTATCCACTTATTTCAGTCTACATGTCATATGACAAAATGAGGGCTACATATTCCCTGAAAGGTTTCTCCCTGTAACACAACACAGTTCTCTGCAGCTGGTTTCCATTCAGGGTGTTTGCATCACAGGTAGAGCAAACCCTGCCGCAACACCTGTGTACAATGATCTGCTCTCCCTGTAACACAACACAGTTCTCTGCAGCTGGTTTCCATTCAGGGTGTTTGCATCACAGGTAGAGCAAACCCTGCCACAACACCTGTGTACAATGATCTGCTCTCCCTGTAACACAACACACTTCTCTGCAGCTGGTTTCCATTCAGGGTGTTTGCATCATGGGTAGAGCAAACCCTGCCACAACAGCTGTGGACAATGATCTGCATCTACTTATCCACTTATTTCAGTCTATATATATCATGTGACAGAATATAATGTGCCAGTTATTCCCTGAAAGGTTTCTCCCTGTAACACAACACAGTTCACTGCTGCTGGTTTCCATTCAGGGCATTTGCATCACGGGTAGAGCAAAGCCTGCCACAACACCTGTGTACAATGATCTGCATCTACTTATCCACTTACTTCAGTCTACATATCATGTGACTGAATATAATGTGCTAGATATTCCCTGAAAGGTTTCTGGTCCTGGGGACTTGTGCCTCACAAAGGTTACTGGTCCTGCATGGTTTCCACTGACTGGTTGTTAAAAATGAAGGAACCACCAATGAAGGAGACAGGCAGACTTGAAACAGATGGGGACTGTTTTAATCCCCCCTTTTTGTCTCCTCTGTTGTCGTGGCTTGTTTGGCGAGTTTGATTTTGTCACTTTAGACAGTTACTGCCGTTCGTCTGTTGAAGTATAAGGTCACAGTGACAGGAGAAAAAAAATGCTTATCTCTTTGTGGTACGGGCTGAGAAAAGGCTTGATATTTCTCATAAAAATTACTGGTCCAGGGGAACCAGTGGAAGAGTTTTACTGGTCTGCTGGTAGTTTTAGTGGTCATGGACCACTGCAAACCTATTTACACTCAAATACAGATAAAAAGTATACTGAAAAGGCAAACACTTGTTCTTTGCAGTAAAAATACAAGCCTCGTTTAGAATTGCCTGAGAATTCAGTGCCGAGACTACACAAAGTGCAATACAGAAACCAATAATATGGCAGCAAGAGGTTGCAAGACTTACACGAGTCATCAAAACCCTAGAACTGGCCTTATTCTGGCCTAGAAAACAAACAAACTGCAAAACATGTCTAGAAATATTAACGATCTTTTAAAAATAAAAGTTTCATATGCTGAAAGTTCAGGAGTATAAAATACGCCCAAATCATATGAGTAAACAGGTCTGCACCAGAATAGTGGGAATTCTGAGCCCTGAAAATGCACAGCCGACACAAAAAGAAGTGAATATGTATTGCTGGCTTACCTGTATGGAACGTGAGGAGCATGCTCCACCAGGGCTGTTATGACTCGTCCGAGTGTCAGCAGACTCTGGTTGATGTTGCCTGCAATTTTGCATCAACGTTCTGAAAAGCTCTCCCGCTGAGTACTCGGACATAAACCATTAATTGTGCACACAATGGGAAGCGAGACCCATTAATTGTGCACACAATGGGAAGCGAGACTAATTAATTGTGCACACAATGGGAAGCGAGAACCATTAATTGTGCACCCAAAAAAAAAAAAAAAAAAGGGAAGCGAGACTAATTAATTGTGCGCACAATGGGAAGCGAGACCCATTAATTGTGCGCACAATGGGAAGCGAGACCCATTAATTGTGCACACAATGGGAAGCGAGACCCATTAATTGTGCGCACAATGGGAAGCGAGATTCTCAGTGTTTTTTGATCAAGTATATGAGTCTGAAGTTACTGGGAAATTTCTTCCACAGTCCAATACCAGATGCTTCCATGCTGTCTACAGTCTTGGTTGCTCATTACTGGGACTGACAGAGACTGCTGTAAAGTATAAAGCAATTTGGTTATGATTTATTTTTATATTCAGAAGGGAGATAATTTTTGTGTTGAAATAATAAAATTTGTGATGGAGTCATCATTTCTATATCATCAAACATTTATACTGAAATCTAGAATTCAACCATGGATGAGACAAACATTGTGTGTAATTCCATTTGTCAACAGACCGCCCGCTCTTTTGCCTTACCGCGAAACCCCAGACTGCCTGGTAGCGGCTGGCTAGCAGACGATCCAAACTAGCATCCTGGCTTATGCAAATAGCAACGGGATTCTCGTGAGACTTGTAGCCTCATTTCCGCTATTGTTTACTACTTCCGGGCAATGTCCTTTGTTCGAAGTTCGGTTGAGTTTGAGAGACGCTGTGAGATGGACACGTGATAGATGCACTAAACTAAACAAAAGCCCGACTATTAGCAATGTCGTCAGAGCTTCATCCTTCGAGATTTGAACTGCAAATTTGGCTCAGTCGCTTATCGTGGGCACCCTAACAGACTCATGGAGCTTCATCTTTGGAGTTTCAAACTGGAAATTTTGCAGTTGATTACCCCATAGGTACCCCAAAACCTGACATTCAGATGCGGGTATTTCAGACTTGGGATTTATTTAATTTTTTTATGCTTTCATTTTTGCGTGAAAAAAAATCAAAATCTGTTGGATATACAAGAACACTGGATTCACAAACTGAGAAAAATACGAAGTGAGCCGAAACTTTTGTTTGGTGTTTATTATTGATTTTTAAATTTGTATACCGGGATCATTTGACACAGTTACTTCCCTTCGCATGGGATTTCGTAGCAAAAGGGCAGCGGCTGGTCTGGGGCCAAGTGGGTTAAACCAGCCGACAGGAAGTTTAAAAATGTTGTCCTTTCAAAGCACGTTATTAAATATTGTCCCTTTAAACAATTGTTTGCTAACATTCCTCAGCAGAAGCCTTCAGCTCCACCCAATGCCAGACCATCCTGAGTTTACCCTATGCTGTTGATGGGCCAATAACATCCAAGAACTAACAAACTAACCCAGTGCTGAATGAGATGGTAGAATGTACAACCATTTTTTCACACCATGATGTCAAGAGATAAGATATGGTGGGCATTCTTGCGGGAGCTGGATGGTGTGTGTGTATATATATATATATATGTGTGTTGGGGGCAGGGGTGGAATAAAGGGTAGGTAATAATGTGAGATTATTTTCTTTCTTTCTTGTATGTGGCTGCTTCTCATAATTATGGCACATGTACATTATATTTCTTGTGTATATATCTCTATTAAAAGTATTATAACATTTTGTTAGTTGTCATAATTATATGTGTATTACTTTCTTCAACATGTTACCTTTAATATTTCTCTCACTCAGTGTTGAAAATGTCGGAGAATGTTGTAAAGAGCAGTGAGTCATTGTTGACCAGAGAATAGTGCCATACAAAAGTTACCTATTAATACAATTATTAACTATCACGCATGCAAGTGCAGTGTTGCTCATTACTCCAGCCAAGGCATTTCTGACTGGGGACTGGCAACGGGGATTGTCAGGGGCAGGGCTAAAACAGCTGACCGCTGATGGCGGCCGATCATAGCCAACAGGGACAGACAGACCAGCATTCCCTCTCACCTGCCTCCCTGGCCCGCTTGTCCACAGCACCGGAGCGACCGATGTTTTCACTGCCAGCAAGATCCACCTGCACACAAGGAACCCCACACACCTGGGCTTAAGCAATTGCCTGAGACCTTTTTGTTTTCTTTTTACATCTTGTGTAATCCATGATCTTTTAAGGCTGTCTGGCTTAGGTCTTTTGGTAAACAAAGCACTTGTCAAAACAGCACCTTCATTTATTTATTTGAGACCCCCCCCCCTCCTCCCAAAACAACAAACAAACAAAAAAACCTACCAACAACAAACACTCCTGTGAGAAATTGTGGCATACAGTTGTAACAGTGGAAGCACACTATAACAAATAGGCTTGAATCATCAGAATTGCTTCTGACAGAAACGTGCCTTTAAAGGACAAAAATACATGGGCTGGCATCACAGAGACGAGCAGTGCACGTATCTTTTGCAATCCCACTGTGGAGCTTGACTCGAGAAGGTTTCACATGACTGAAGTCATTCTGATTCAGGGCTTTAATTTTGGAGGTCACCCTATCAAAAATACCTGAGAGTTACAAGGCGAAACACACACACACGCATGCATGCACCTAGAAACATTTTGTTCACTGACCAAATAGAGTTTTCCTGACTTGAGTAGTTCTTCTCCATCCACTGTGTTCTCCTTGATGTGAAGGGTGACAGAGAAGACTGAGTGGGAGCGACTGAAATACAATGGATTTATTAAAAGCACATGTACCAGTGACTGCTCTAGACATTTTTCAAATTGGTGTGACATCTACAACTGTACAAGGCAGTGAAAGTGGTTCACAGAAACCAGTCAGATACTCTGCCATCTATAGACACTACTATTAGAGCTCTATCAGCAAACACCTTGCTCCCTTCCGCATTTAGAATACACAACCACATGCACATTCTCTCTCTGTTGCATTTAATTAATTTAAATTCTAATAACTTTTTGTCAACTGGTCAAACAAAATAAGAGCTGGTAGGTCTGACCGACTGCTGATTTTGCTTACAGCATATGCTGATCTTAACTGGTAAAATACTGGAAATTACTGGTTAATGCAAACCCTGTGTACCAAATGATTTCGAACCCAACTGCACAACTTTGACAAAGATGTTTCATAAAGTAAAACAGGTCTCATGAACAAAATTCACATCAGTTACGCACTAAACTTTATTTTGTTGCCTTCATAATATAATGATATTCAAATGAAAACTAAACACTTTTGTTATATGTAATTGCTTAAAACACAGTGCTGAACTTGCCCTTAGCCCCCACAAAGCAGACTGCATTTTTAAACACTTTCAGACACTCCTGCACTAATAACTGAAACAGGATAAGTAGATACTTTTCATTATTCACTGGTCTGGACAATTTTTATTATTCACTGGTCAGTCTGTTGCCTGGAAAAAGGGTGCATGTTTTGTGTTGTCCTGTTAAAACAAAGCATTCTTTTTATGTGTTTGGATCAAGCTCTCTAAGTCAAACTAAAAAAAACCTCCCCCCAAAGCTACTACTTTCTAATGCTGGTAACAGTTTGCACTGAAGTCCTAGGATAAATTTACAAGCTGGCCTGTAAATGTATAAACAATAGTGAAAATCTGTATTTTATAAAAGGTTTTATTTGGAAAATGGCTATGCATTTCATTATATATAACATAATGGTACCATAATAATCATGTTGTTGGGCTTGGTGAAGACAGATTCTATTACATAACAGCTAACACCTGAACACCCCATAATGCTGCCACAGCCAACTGATGTATAAGGATTTAAAATTTCAAGCAGCAGGGTTTACAGACCAATTCCACAGTAAGATCTTGTCATGCAGGACCAAAACTATGTTTTAAATGCTGTGAGGTCAGCGATGCAGACAGCTGCAAAGGTGCTAGGTGTCGTAACATCCTGCCAATGCCATCCTCACCTGGACTGAGCGTTCATGAGCGTTGCTGCAGTCTGGCGGCGGCGAGCTCCTCTCTCCATGATGCTGTACACCTCATCCTTGCTCCTGACCACCACCTCTTCCAGCCCAGAGATGATCAGCGAACCCTTCACATCATGTAACATGCCTCAATGAGGATTCCCAGAAAACCCACCAATTTGTGTATATTCAGGCACTAGGCTCTCAAATTCACCCTTAAGACTTTAGTTTTACTCTGTGAATGAAATTTATCTTTTAAAATCTGTAGTTAAAGAGTGAAAATACCCTTTAAAAATGTGTCTAGCAGGTGACGATGACCGCCAATTTTTCACAGACAAATAATCCGATATTGACAATGCCTTGCAAAACATTGCCCAAATTGCAACCAACCAACCAAAAATCTGAAAACCTTTTAGAATCGTTTGAAGAGGGTGAAAATACCCTTCTACACTGCAAGACAGGGGTGAGTCGACCCCCTAGAGTTGTGAAAAATGGGAACCCTGTCAATGCCGTATGTCTACAGCCAGTCTTCCAAGACCATGACAGTGACACAGGGACATGACATAAATACATTAGTAATCATATATTAGATTACAGGCATTAAGTGGACAGAGGACTCTTGGCAAGCCACTACCAACATGACAGTGAACAAATTTAACAATAAATCAAGCCAAATCTAAACATCAGATTGAATAAACTACCATCAGTACAGGAAAAGAAAAACTAGTTTTCTCTTTGCAAATCACTAAATGACATAATTAGGACCAAAAGTGGAACAATGCAAACTGTTATTCCAGAACATACACTATCACAGTATCAGCATCATGATCACTGTATTTGCCACTTGTGGGTGGATTCTGTACACATACAATTAAAAAGACACCAATAACACATTGCACAACAGCTTAAAGAAATAATAAGTGACAGACTTATGTACACACTACTGCACTTTGTACATTAAAACCAGTAAACTGTACCTTGTAAATGACTAAAATCAACCAAATGGAAGCTATTTTATTATCGAAAGAGACAGAAATAAATATGAGAAAAACTGCCTCTGCCCCCATTTAACTAGTGAGCTAAACAGAGTGACAGAACAGGAGCCTTGCAAGAGAAACTGAAAGACACACACCAGTTGTACAAAATCGGCTGATTACCACCAACCTTTTTTGTATTGTCCTCGTAGATGCGCAGCCGCAGAGGATCATCAGTTGAGCCCAGCAAATCAAACAGCTCTTCGTTGTACATCTCCAGGAAGGATACACGCACAGAGAACTCCACCCCCTGTAGTCCACATGGAAGAGTTTGCTAACAGTGCTATGTAAACATCCACATGGAAGAGTTTGCTGACAGTGCTATGTAAACATCCACATGGAAGAGTTTGCTGACAGTGCTATGTAAACATCCACATGGAAGAGTTTGCTGACAGTGCTATGTAAACATCCACATGGAAGAGTTTGCTGACAGTGCTATGTAAACATCCACATGGAAGAGTTTGCTGACAGTGCTATGTAAACATCCACATGGAAGAGTTTGCTGACAGTGCTATGTAAACATCCACATGGAAGAGTTTGCTGACAGTGCTATGTAAACATCCACATGGAAGAGTTTGCTAACAGTGCTATGTAAACATCCACATGGAAGAGTGCTAACAGTGCTATGTAAACATCCACATGGAAGAGTTTGCTAATCAGTAAACATCCACATGGAAAGTTTGCTAACGTGCTATGTAAACATCCACATGGAAGAATTTGCTAACAGTGCCATGTAAACATCCACATGGAAGTTTGCTAAGCAATGTAAACATTACTGGAATTTCTAACATGTAACATATGTAATCCACATGGAAGAATTTGCTAAAATTTCCAGTGCTATGTAAACATCCACATGGAAGAGTTTGCTAACAGTGCTATGTAAACATCCACATGGAAGAGTTTGCTAACAGTAACAGTACTATGTAAAAATCCACATGGAACAGTTTGCTAACTGTGCTATGTAAACATCCACATGGAAGAATTTGCTAACAGTGCCATGTAAACATCCACATGGAAGTTTGCTAACCATGCAATGTAAACATTCACATGGAAGAGTTTGCTAACACTGTAACAGTGCTATGTAATCCACATGGAAGAATTTGCTAACAAGTGTTACTAACAGTGCTATGTAAACATCCACATGGAAGAGTTTGCTAACCATGCTATGTAAACATCCACATGGAAGAGTTTGCTCACAGTGCTATATATATATAAACATTCACATGGAAGAGTTTGCTAACAATGTTATGTAAGTCTACACACGAACTGACACTCGTGACAGCTGATGCCTTTGTGCTGCAGGCTAACTGTGCATATACGACAGCCTCTGCTGGAAAATATAGTTAGTCAAAACTGAGCACAACGCAGAGAACGTGAAAATCCACAGAACCCAGTAGTGCCGCACCTAATTGTATTAATCTTTTTTTCGCGTTTTGCAGCCAGGCCAGAACTTGGAAGAAGAAAAAAATACACCTCTGAGCCAGGATGGAGCCCAGAAGTGCTACACCTACTAATACTCATGCAAGTTGTTCCACACAGTACTAGTCAATTTCCTGGCCAGACCAGAAGGTAAAACAGCACTGAGCAAAGACGGAACCCAGCAGTGCCACACCCACTACTTGTGCTACTATTGTACTAGCACTGGTTAGCATTTTAATAGCAAATTTGTAAGCCGGACCAGAATGAAGCCAAAATACAGCCCTGAGCCAGGATGGAACCCAGCAGTGCCACACCCACTACTTGTGCTACTATTGTACTAGCACTGGTTAGCAAATTTGTAAACTGGACCAGAATGAAGCTGAAAATGAAATACAGCCCTGAGCCAGAATGGAACTCAGTGGTGCCACAGCCACTTACCTGTGCCTGCAACTGTTCAAATATTTGGTGCATGGCACGGGGGATGATGCCTGACAAGGGGTCATCCTCCCAGGAGACACTGGGGTCATCTGACCGCTCCCCCTCCATTGTAAAGGTCTTGCCAGTGCCTGTCTGGCCATAGCTGAAATCACAAAACTGAAATAAACTACTAATTCACCATGGTCATGGAACCTATAAGAATGAAAAAAGACCTTCAGGCAATAGGCAGTCTACAGAAAAGCTTGGCAGACATGTGGTAAGTGCACTCAAGCACTGAGTCACACTCACAGGTGACCCACTGATAAGGTCTTGGGAGGACAAGTGAGTGACAGCTAGGTGAAGCGTAGGATACACCCAAAACAAGGACAAAAACTGTTCACCCAAACTGGTGCTGCTGTTAATATTATATGGCTGATGAAAACAAAATGTGCCAATGTCAAAAACTACTATTTTTTATTTATTTTATTTTTTACTCTTCTGAAAATTGCATGTTTTGACGCTTATGGACTTAGCGATTTTTTGACTTGCTGAAATGTCATCACTGCTGTGTGCTTGTACTTTGTAAGCTAGTGTATAGCAAAGGAGAGAGAGCACAATATTTGTCAGATGTCCTCCTCATCAGATCAAAAGAGCATAATTCTGTCTCAGAAAAGAAAATGCCCCCAAACTGTGCCCCTTATTTCCAGAATTTGTCTTCATAGCCCTTTTTCTGCCCCCCAAAATAATGTGTACTGCAGACTCAGACTGCAATTTTCTTCCAAGGATAAATATTAAAATGACAAAACTTTTAAGAGTAAGACTAAAGGCTGTTCTTAATTGGGCACATGTTTCTTCGCGAACCTAGTTGGAAGTATTCGGCAAAGCTAGTTCTTAATTGGGCCAACTTTTCTTTGCGAACCTAGTTGGAAGTATTCATCGAAGCTATATTTGGGGTCCAAAAAGCTTCGCTCAACATTTTCTGGGAACATTCGCCCTATTTGATGATCATTGCCTCTGATTGGCTGAGAGCAGAGCTCTCCTGTGGATGAAGAAAAATAAAAATAAAAATGGATGACAGTGTTGCTAGGTTCTCCACTTGCTTTGGAGGGAATTTGTTTATTTGTTGACTTGTGGGAGGTGCAGCCTTGTCTCGGAGACCCAGAATGAGATAGTAGTTGAATTACCTTGTGATGAGGGATGATGAAAGTATATTGATTTGACTTGACTTTAGCCTACATTTTCGATCATGCTGTCTGCTGCGTGTCTGCTGCAAGTTCGGGCCAAAGCTTGCATCTCATTACAAGCCAGTTGAGAACGAAGTAAAGTTTGGATTGTCTGAACCATGTTCGGCAAACTAAAAGTTCAATTAAGCGAATCATAGTTCGTCGAACTGTCCGAAGTATGTTCAGTGAACAAACATTCGCCCAGTTAATAACAGGCTTAAGAGTAAGACTAAGACTAGTAAGACTAAGAGGGAGAGAGCATGAGAGACCTAGGCAAGAGAAGGAGGCATGGGTTGGGTGGGTGAAAAGATAGATTCAAATTGGTGTTGTTGTTTGAGATCATTAAGTTAATATTTTGTTAACTGTTGGATGAGTGGATGAGTGGAGACTGGTGTGCACATGTCAGTCATTGTGTGTGTGTGTGTGTATTGTTTGATAGGCGATAAAGGTAATTTAAGCTACAATAATTAAGGTTTTGTCTGCTGAAATGTATGTTAATGTAGTTTTTATGATAAGATGTTTGTACAGTGCAGTGAGTTTAACTCTGGTTAAAGAATAGCGCTTTATAAGAATGATTTATTATTATTATTAAGAGTGAAGACAGGAACTGAGGAAGAGAGATAAAACTAATCAATAAAGTTCATTGAAATTAGCTTCAATTTCTTTCCAGTGTTTACCTCTGAAGTCCAATAATAATAATGGAAATCCTTAAAGCCCCTACCCTGAGGCTCAAAGCGCTAAACATGCATAGTATAACATGCATAATGTGCTAAACTAAGAGACAATCTGTTATTAGTGTTAACACAACTTGAACAACCTTTTTGTGTGTGTGTGCGCATTAAAATTAAACAGCAAACTACACAGACTGGGCAAGAACAATACTTACGCAAAAATAGTGCAGTTATATCCCATGAGCACTTCTTCAACAACTGGTGTGACAACAGCATTGTAGACATCAGTTTGCTTGCTGTTTGGTGGGAAGACATGGTCAAAAGTGAAGGTCTTGGTGTAGGGGTAGATTCCGGCCTTTTCTTTGATAGAAACTTCCCGCCTGTCTGGGTCACAGCTGACCACAGAGCAAGAGCCGCTACGCTTTTCAGATGCATTGATTGGCCTGGAAAAAAGAAGACACAATAAATATACATGTATGCTGTGGAAATTCTGCTCAAAAACTTTAGTATTATACTACAGTATTAATACTAATAATAGAATTAGGCATTAGCTATTATTATCAGATGCTATTACTAGTATTTCTGTATTAACTAGTCTATAACTATAAGTTTATAAATATAATATACCCCACACATCTGCTTGCTAAAGTAAATGGATACAAATTAACAAAACACAAACATGAAACAACCTGATGATGATGAAGAAACAATTTGTGAGTTTGGCATCAAATATAGCTGTCTCAAACTGTCCCCCCCCCCCCATATCACAGTACTTTTTTGCCTCAACGTCTTTTCATTTCAAAATGCCTAAACACAGTGAAAATCCACCTGTCTATATATATATCTTATAACTTAATTCTTCAATTGGTGTATTGACTGACCCCCACTGACCCCTAAATGGATACAAATTAACAAAAAACATGATGATGATCAAGAAACAGGTCGTGAGCTTGGCATCAAATTTAGCTAATAGCTGTCTCAAACAAATTAAAGTCAAATAAACCACCCACTTCCAAGGCCTGATTTAGTTTATAGTCTATAGAGAAGAACTCATGAAGAGTGTCACATTAACAATTTCTTTTTTGTTTGTTTTGATTTTGACTCAGACCTCTCAGTTGACTCAGACTCAAACTGGCAGTATAATCAACGAACGTTTTTCAGCGACCTGATTTTGGCCGCCTTACTATGGATGAAGATGAAGATAAGCACCAATGATCAGTCTTCACTTCGTCTCACACTAGTCACAGAAATGTGGAGACCACTGTCCGACCGCAGATAAAGGGGAAGTTTCACGCGATCGAGCCTTTGTATGTTTGAGAAGACCGAAGAGAGAAAAAAACAGAAGACATTTTGTGATATTTACGTCTCAACAGAATTATGCATCATAACAAACCTGCATCGCACGGCGACGTGGATGTTTTGATTCTTTTCTTTCGTTGGTTTCGGCATCTTGGCTTCTTTACATTTCCTGTGGTTCAAACCAGCCACTGTTTGATTCGTCCAATGAGACGGCATTCTGTCGTTCGACATTTGCAAAAAGAACGATTTCTACTGGTCCAATTTTAAATGTAAGGTAGGGGACATCATGCTGGTATCAAATGTGCTTTTGCATAGTTGTGTCCCTTGCCTAGAGCAGGCCCAGTTTAGTTAAGCTATTGCACCGGCCTCTCAGAGACACCTTTCTGCTGTCTCCTTTCTCAGTGACCCACCGGTAGACCTAGGAACTAAAGAAGAGTTGATGATAACAGGGGCTTTGCCGGTCGGCGATGTCCCCCGGGCGCCGGACAGGCCTATTCGGAGACGTGACTGGTGTGACCATTTGAACGTCCTGACTCAGTCGTGATGGGTGGGACACTCAACGCTCATGTGTGTGTGTGTGTGTGTGTGTGTGTGTGTGTGTGTGTGTGTGTGTGTGTGTGTGTGTGTGACTGAGAGGTTGTGTGTTGTTGGGTTGTGGGGTGGAGAGAGAGAGAGAGAGAGAGAGAGAGAGAGAGAGAGAGAGAGAGAGAGAGAGAGAGAGAGAGAGACAGACAGACAGACAGACAGACAGACAGACAGAGAGGTGTGGCAGTGTGTGTGTGTGTGGAGTGGGGGGGGGGGGGGGGGGGGGTAGTGTTGTGTGTGTGTGTGTGTGTGTGTGTGTGTGTGAGAGAGAGAGAGGAGAGGGAGTGTGTGTGTGTGTGGGTAGTGTGTGTGAATTACCGGCTGCTGCGTATCCGGATAGAAGAGTGACATCATCACTGCTTCAGGTCGATACTACGACCTGAGCGGCCACTTTGCGGAAGGCGAAGCCGAACGGTATCCCGTTGCGGTAATGCTAGCACTGAGGAGTTTGGGCAAAATACCAGTCGTCGAAGTATGATGTTTTTTGCAAAGTCAGACCCAACACTCGGTTCTTTACGACAACGTCCGTAACTTCCACCCGGCTGAGCCACCGGGAAGGCCGGTGCCACAGGCAATGTAGTATGATAATGCACAACGTTACATTGTCACATACAATTCGTTTTTTGTTTTACACCGTTTGTGTGGATCTTTGGCCGAAACGCTAGCACTGAGTCACATCCTTGTTTGTTTGTTTCACTGAGTCAGTGCGTGTCCTGGTCAGTGTCGTGTGTGTGTGTGTGTGTGTGTGTGCGTGTGCGTGTGTGTGTGTGTGTGTGTGTGTGCGTACGTGCGTGCATTCGTGCGTTTGTCACAGCGGCAGTCTTGTCTTCCGACAATGGGATCAAGATCAAAGCGCAAAGAACGCTAGTATTTTAAATTGACTCACTACAAAAACAAAACTGGCATGCGCAAATTTCAGTAACAACAACAACAACACCTTTCTCAAGCAACAAACAGACAAACGGCGGTGATATTAATGAAATTTTCCGTAACTGACCCCGGGCTAGTGTGTTCTGATCTCGTTTCAGAACGCTCCAGTTCGGCAACCCGTATTTGTCACAGTTTCCAATTAGTTTCTTTTTGTTGTCACATGTCACTTGTTTGCTGCTGTTGTTCAGTGTTGCCGGTTGGTCTCCACCGTTGGCTGCCCCATAACTGGCCCGCATCTGACTGAGTCGGTCATCGACTGAATATCTCCGAGGCCTCAGTCAGTCTTAATTCTTCAAACATCCCCTTGAAAATGTCTGTGAAATGCCTCGTAGTTAACATTGACCATAATTCTCTCTCCATGCAGGATCAAATTAGCATTTTCGTTGCGCCTCGTTTCTTTAATTATGACACCTTGCGTCCATCGTACCGTACGTATCTCAGTCTCCAAAAGCACCTCTGCAAGACTTCTCACCGCTTCAGTTGATAACCTTCCGCCTTGATTACTGCAACTCAGTCTTGGCTGCCGTCTGCCTGCCTGCGGAACAGATAGGTCGATTCATGTGACTGAAGAAGGTTCGGTCGACAGTGCAGCACTACAACGTAAGCGAGATCACATAACACCACTGTTAGAACTGCACTGGCTGCCTGTAACATTCCGCTGCGAGTACAAGATAACCACTTTTGCGTACCGTCACTTCGACAGTATATAATTATACACTCCACTCTTACGTTTCAGCTTCGATCTGCACATATCAGACACCACACACACTCCGACCCTCTAGGCGAGAAACTTTTTTTCTCCAAAATTCCGAAACGTAGCTAATTTGAAATCTGATGAGCGTTCGTTGAGATGCATGGCTCCACCTGTCTCAAATTCGCCGCATGCCTGTCTGTGAGATCTTCACTACACTCAGTCTGAGTTCAAAACTAAGCTCAAGGCTTTCCTTTTTGGACAAGCCTTTTCCCAAACCTAGTAGGAAGAAAAACCTATAGGTAGGAAGAAAGGAACTTGGATTATGGTCATAGATTATGTGTATATGCGTGAAAGGATCGCCCCCCCCCCCCCCCCCGCCCCCTCGACCCCCTCAGTATTGCATGAAATAGTTTCGGCAATAACCAATGAATCCCGCAAAAAATTCTCAGCTGTCCGGATTTGGTCATGGTACCCAAGACTAAAAGTGGGTGGCCGAGACTCATGAACCTAACTTTTGTTTTTACACAACTTACGTCATTACATATATTGTACGCAATCAAAGTTCAGACTGCCCTGTGTGAGATTGCATCGAACGGAAACCAAGCGGTGTACCACGAATGATGTTAATTTTAAGGTGGCACTTCGTTGTCTTTGTCTTTGCCTTGAAGTCAGGAGCTTCATCAACAGGCAACAAATCAATGCCGCGCGATTTCTTTCTGACGGAAAAACATCTGCAGCGCTCAACGTTTGCTTCTATTTCCAGATCTGCACCCCAAAATGGAAGGGATGTTGTAACGGAAAAGCACACGTTTTCTGCATTAATATTCCCCCAGAAGCACAGTCGATCTTACAGAGGCTTTCGAGCGTCGAAGAATAGAGTTCGAGGAAGGAGCAGATCCGTTCTGTCAACCTTTCTGAGAAACTTCCGCCAGACCCCAATCCCAGAACAAACACAACAGGTTTCCACCGGCAAACCAGAACGAAAGGCAGGAGCAATGGACAAATTGGCTATTGATCACGATCTTAACGAACGCACGGCATCATATCTTGGAAAGCTGTTTCGTCCACACGCTGCCGAAGCCCTCCCCCTCCACTATCACAGGTCCCCGTTGTTTCCAGAACCAGGGTCAAGGCGAAGATACGGGACGCGGAGAGCGCTTGCCGCGACTCTGTCCGAGGGCAAGCAAAATCTTCTGTTTGTCGACCCGCATTCTGTTCGCAAAAGCACCTCAAAACAGCAGATTGTCAACGGTGTGCTTGATCAAACGCGCCATTTGGGTTTGGCACCGGCCACAAGTTCAAGGGCGAAGAGCACACTAAAGCAGGTCGAAAACCATGCTCTTCATCCCGATGCATCGGAGGCAACTAGATCTAGAAGTAATGGGCACGAAGCTTACCGCACACGGCGCCCCAAGAGGTCGATCCTCCACCGGGCCCTTGCTAATGCTATCGAGAGTGTTGATCATCACCATGCAGAAGCAGGAACACTAGATCATACAAACTCAACCCAAACCCCGTCTTCTATCCCAGAAGATGACGCAGCAAGTCTCCAGCTATCCCCCGCGTTTTCTGGAATTCTTCATGAAGGCAAAAACGAAGACGACACCAGTGCGAAAGCGGGCGGTGGACATAACCTCAGCAGTGGCGAAAGATCAAATTTGGACATCGCCCCAGCTGGCTCAAAGTTCCGTGACACTAACACTTCAAGCCCAAGACGAACGTACGTTCTGGACTCGGTCGTCGGCTCAGAGAGGCCCTTCCGTTACCTCCTCCATGAACAGGAGAAAAAAACGCTCGAACTGAACAGGTCGACCCTCACGTGGAATTCGAAACAGAGACGACAACGCGCGTCTGGTATGGGTATTAAACCCTTACTGCAACTAGGCATGGTGCCTGAACTGAAATGTCTGGCATTGTTTCTTGCTGGACACAAGTACTTCGGGTTTGATTCCAGAAGAGGGAACGAGATTACCTGGAGGTATCGTGAGAAAGTGAGTGGCGGAAGAAACTCTAAAGGCATGCATAGATCTTTTGGAACGTAAGCCACACTGCTTTTTGCTGCATCATGCCTTTGATGGGCACGCGAAGGGGAGATCAGTACTGGGACTGATAAACTAAGTGCACTGCCTTTGAAATAATGTTTTCTGTTGAAATATTTTAGGTGTCTCCATAACGCCTCCCCCATCTGGTCCGTACTCGATCGTGTGTGTGTGCGTGTGTGTGTGTGTGTGTGTGTGTGTGTGTGTGTGTGTGTGTGTGTGTGTGTGTGTGTGTGTGTGTGTGTGTGTGTGTGTGTGTGTGTGTGTGTGTGTGTGTGTGTGTGTGCGCGCGCGCGTGTTTATGTGTTTACGTATTTTTGTACGCATGTGTGTGTGTGTGTGTGTGTGTGTGTGTGTGTGTGTGTGTGTGTGTGTGTGTGTGTGTGTGTTAGCCGGCGTGCGTATATACATGTGCGTATGATGTGTGCTTGTGCCCGTGTGTGTTTATGCGCGCACACACAAATGCCTGTGTGCGTGCGTGCTTGCGTGCGTGCTTGCGGGCGCGCTCGTGTGTGTGTGTGTGTGTGTGTGTGTGTGTGTGTGTGTGTGTGTGTGTGTGTGTGTGTGTGTGTGTGTGTGTGTGGTGTGTGTGTGTGTGTGTGTGTGTGTTTGCATGCTGCGGCTAAATGCTCCATCCCACGTCGTGTATATTTGCAAGTAATCTCTCTCTCTCTGTGTCTATCTGTCTGTCTGTCTGTCTGTCTCTCCCTCTCTCCCCCTCTCTATCTCTCTTCCCCCCCCTCTCTCTTTCTCTCTGAATCATCATTTTATAATCAAATGCCGAATTTCTCATCGGAACAGGGATTCTACAAGGCTTTCCC